>JALXJV020000018.1:7010461-7034537 GCA_024633595.2 Lepomis macrochirus
GATGGCCACAACCATGGCCTCACAACCATTGTAAAGAGCGGTAACCTCATGCACTTCTTAATTTGAGTTTATGCTGTTTTCTTTAGCATTAGTTTATATAGTTTCAGACACATTAAACATTTGTTGCAAATTTTAGAAATAACTCACAGGACACTTAATTCACATACATCATTCTTTATTTGACTGCACAGAAGTATCTTTTGTAGCACGCACAATTAGTTATTTTGTGTTGTCATTCTGTTTAATTATATTTTGTGTTTGAGCTTACCAGTTTGCTGCCACACCTGGAGAGATCCAGGAGGTCTGCTGGATTAAAGGGGTGGCGGTTGGACCTGAAGCCATTTTATAGAGCAGGAGGCCTAATTGGACGCTACCACTGTTAATATGTCTGGGGGGTGGTTTTATTTTCTTCTTTGATATTTTGGGGGTTTAGATTTATATTTGAGTATTCATTTGTGTTGAGTTAAGATTAGGTAGATTTAATTTCTTTTGGGAATATATGTTTAGGTAGATTTTGTTGTTGTATTTATAGTTTATGTAGTAGTGTTGTGTTCAGTCTTCCCCTTGTGTGTCAATTGGTCTGATCAGCCAATATATAAGTCCCCTTTGTTTGTTGTATTTTAGGTCAGTTGTAGTTTGAGTTGGTTATGTTCAGAATGTTAGTTATTGTTTGTTTATTTGACCTCTTTTATGGGCCCAAAACTTTATCTTTATTTTGGTAATGTTGATTTCTTTTTGTAAATAAACAACCTTAATTTTGAATTCCCCTTGTGTCTCCTCGTGCTTGGCTGCTTGGTCCCTCACACATTGACAAGGTGTTTTACTTGAAATTTGCAAACAGAATTATGACACTTAATTTAGACACAGGGCTAGTTTTAGTCAGAACTCAGTAACCATTTTTCTGGTCACCCTCAATTCAAACAGTCAGAATGCTGGTGGTGGCTCCACAGCCTTCTGCATTATTATATATATATATATATATATATATATCGGTGTTGTGCTGCGTTAACGTGAGACTCTTATCGGGCTGACAAAAAAATATCGCCGTTAATCTATTCTCAAAGGTGGGTTGGGAGATGGTCTATACTACGCAAGCTATGATGACTTTCACCTTGATATTTTAGCGCGGATGTATACCGAATTGCACCGTAGGGGCAAGAACGAGTCTTCGAACCTGTGTGTTTGCCTACTGTTAAATTACCACATCAAACGCGGACGCGTTAACATGGATGCAGCTGTTGCTGCGCTCCATTTACCTCGGAGGTCGGAGCTGGAATGACGCCACACCCGAAGTTGACGGCGCTCCAGTTAACAACCTCGCCGGCCAGCTGTTTGTTTACAACTAGCCAGGTTAGTTATTGATACCGCTGATTAAAAAACGACAGCGGTATTTACTCACACTAACTGTAGCAACATCGCCCACAGACAGCTGTTGGACAGCACTTTGTGTACCTAACATTTCTGAAGCCGCCGGTGCCGTAATTCTGCCTGCCTGCCGAGAATCGCATGCACCTCGCTGGTGCTAACGGTCATCTATGCTGAGAAAAGAGGTGGATGCAAATCTCGACAGGGAGCCTACAAAATCTGATCTGCCGAATTATGCATCCACCTCTTTAGGTCCTTCTCAGACACTTTGCTGTGCTCATTGATCAAACAGCTTTATCGCCACATATATGTACTGAATGTCAAGGAATGGTCCTTCTAGCCTACTAAGTGTATTAAAATATTAAAGACTCTAAACGTTCATAAAATATATATTTCAAATCAATTTATCACCATTGATGAAGTCCACAAAGAATTTTACAGCATTTAAAAGCATTATTTGGAGGTGCATGCAATTCTCGCAGGCAGGCAAAACTCGGCACAACACCTGGTTTGCACCTTGTGCAATGCGGAATTAGTTTACTGTAGGAGTTCTTCCAGTCTCAAGTAGCCTACCACCTAAACGCAAAGCACATCACAGGCTACACACAAGTACATCTTATTGAACATGATTTATTTTCATCACCAATTATCATAGTAGAACAGCTTTCTCAAGCAGTTTGTGATGCATTTTGGAAACAGGAGATGAGCCCCTGGTCTAATGCGCCACCTGGCTTGAAACCTGGCTTGAAACCCGTTCGCACACATATTTTAAAGGCCTTCGGCAGAATTCAAATGAGCCATTTTATTAATCTAGATTAATCTAGATAAAAAAAAAAATCTATGCCCACCACTAATATATATATATATACATACATATATATATATATATATATATATATACATACATATATATATATATATATATATATATATATATATATATATATATATATATATATATATATATATACATACATATATATACATATATATATGTATATATATATGTATGTATATATATATATATATATATATATATATATATATATATATATATATATATATACATATATTATTCAATATATAGCCAAACTTATTAAAGAAAATATTCATATGGCATCTTAAACATTTTCATAAGAAATTGTGATTTAATTAAATATTTTACCAGTAGGCCTAACTGTAACAGATAAGACTTACATTTATTTTGTAATTAAATTATTTCACTAAATTGCATGTATGTAGTTAGCCTAATCCCCAACACTGCCTGTATGTTTGTCTACAGTCGAACATTAAATGGTGTTCTTCTTGGTATAGAATCATGGGAGCTTTATATTGTGAGCATTAAGAGAGTCAGAAATTACGTTTGTATCATTGTGTAATAGTATGCTGGTTTCTCTAAGTGTAGCATCCTGATGGAAAATGAAGAACTTCACTGAGGGTCTTAAGATTTTTAATTTGCTGTCTTGTACTTCAAGAACAATGTAATTGCTAAAAAAGTGCAGACATAAAGCAACATAGTATCTTATAACTCCTTTAGGATTACATTGAGTAGTAACGCATTTGCATGATCAAAATAATCCAAATCATTATGCAGAAATATGCATGTAAAATACATTGTTGCCAATAAAATAACCAAAGGCAAATGCCTATAACAAATAGCTTACAGTTAATAACAAAAATTGAATAAGCATGAAACAGCTCTAATACTTTATTGATTAATTTTATAAGTAACTGTAGACCTAATACAACCATTTTCACATTGTGGGGGAAGTGAAAGCATTATCTTCTGTTTGGACAGTGAAACCAAACAATAAAGCACAACACAGGCTATGAACTGTAGGCTACTCCAGAGTTCCCAGTCGCCAGAGGAATAAAAGCATTTATTTTTTTTTTTACCAACATATTTTTATTGAGTTTTTACACTTTGGAAATACAAGCGTGTAGTTATATGAACAGGTTCTCTTTGTAGTCATTGCATAACAGTAATTATTTTACTCAACCCAGAGAAATAAAATACAACAACAACAGAAAAAAAAAAAAAAAAAAAAAAAAATATAGTAAAAAAACAAAACAAAGAACACAGCTTCTCAAAAAAAACTGGGGTATTCACACAGATTACAAATTGGTCAGATATAATTATACACATCTATACAACATGGCACACCACAGGTTCTGGCAAATCAGAACTCAAACAAACCCTCTGTCAAGTCTAAGTCCTTAATAAAATTAATGAAAGGCCCCCAAATCCTCTCAAAAAGATACCCTTTGGATTTCCTAATATATGTTATTCTTTCTAGCGGCAAATTAGACGACATCTGTTTTAACCACTGTGTGATACTAGGTCTATTGATATTTTTCCAAGTCAAAGCAATACATTTTTTTGCAGCCAATGAGCTTATATCTATGAAAGTGCATTCTGATTTACTAAAGTTATGTTTCCCAGGGAGTAGAGCTAGCAGGAACAATTTAGGATCCAGTGGAACTTGCTTTAAGATAATTTTTTCAATTATATCTTTCACCTCTGTCCAAAATGCTTTGATTTGTCTGCATTCCCACATGCAATGTATTAAAGTCCCTTTAGAATTACATTTTACACAAAGATCTGGGATGTTATTATTGTATTTATTTAAATGCACAGGTGTAACATAGATACGCATTAGCCATTTAAATTGTAGGATTCTAAGACGACTGTTTATGGACATTGTGTGAATTTTAATGCAAGTCTTTTCCCAATCCTGTTCACTGATATTTGATGATAGGTCCAAGTTCCAGTTTATAAGCTTATTATTTGAGTCCTCTAATGAGTTAGAGATCAGCACATTATAAGAATCTGAAATAATGCCCTTCCTTGATTTATTCCGAGTCATTAATTTTTCAAGTAACGTAAGGGGGGGCTTGTTAAGATTATTGAAATTTGCTTTAACAAAGCTTCTTATCTGAAGAAATTTGAAGTAATGTTTTTTATCCAGATTGAATTTGGTTTGTAGCTCTGCAAATGACAAAAATATATCAGAATTTGATGGGTAAAGGTCGCCAACAGTTTTTAAACCTTGCAGCGCCCAAAGCCTAAAGGTTCCATCCGCTCTACCTGGAGCAAACAGCTGATTACCCCATATTGGGCTAAATTGGGATATGTTGTTTGGCTCCGCAAGGTATTTTCTAACATCCTGCCAAATTTTTATCATGTTTTTCAGAATGGGATTTGTAGTATGTTTCTTTAACTTCGTTGATGTGTCAGAGTATATGAACAATGGAAGAGCTAAACTTAAATTGTGGGACTCCATTTCTACCCAGTGAGGATTATCTTTATCTGTAAAATAAAACATAATAGTCCTTAACTGAGTGGCCCAATAATAAAATTTAAAGTTGGGACACTTTAACCCCCCTCTATCAAATGGTAAATAAAGCAGCGAGAGGCGTAGCCTAGGCCTTCCATTATTCCACACAAAAGCCAAAATGTTCTTTTTTAGCCAATTGAATAGTTCAGGAGGCGGCGGCAGTGGAATGCTTTGAAAGAGGTATAATAGCTTTGGAAGTATATTCATTTTCAGGACATTAACTCTTCCCAATATGGATATAGGCAGAGATGTCCAGTTGTCAATTGAGGCAGCTATTGTTTTCATTAAGAGTTCGTAATTGGATTTGACCACCTGTTGTAGTTCTGGGAAAATCTGAACACCCAAATATGTGAAATGTTCCACTACTTTAAATTGCTTAATCTCACTGATAGGGTTAATCCTTTCACCTAAATTTAATACCAGAATAGAGGATTTTGTATTATTTACTTTGTAGCCAGAGACTCTCCCAAATTCCTGGATCACTTCCATCACCGCTGGAATTGAGTTTTTTAGATCCGTTAGAAATAAAATAACATCATCAGCGAATAGAGATATTTTGTGCTCTGTGGGACCCACGGTGATCCCAGAGATTTGTGGATGGAGACGAATAGCTGATGCCAAAGGCTTGATTGCTAGTGTGAACAGTAAGGGAGAGAGGGGGCATCCCTGACGACAACACTTCCTGATTTGAATCGCTCTTGAAAATATTTTATTTGATACTATTTCCGCAGTTGGATTATTATATAATATTTTAACCCATTTAATAAAGTTACTACCACAATTCAATCTTTCCAATATGTTAAAAAGATAGGGCCATTCAACCCTATCAAAAGCCTTCTCTGCGTCCACTGAAAGAAGAGCTGTGTCTTTAGCTTTCTTTTTTAACCAAATAATATTCAGGACCCTTCTAATATTGTGGTATCCTTGCCTCCCAACTACAAATCCATTTTGATCTTTATTAATAATATCTGGTAAGATTTTTTGCAGTCGAAATGCCAATAGTTTACAAATGATTTTGAGATCAGAGTTAAGTAGGCTGATGGGTCTCAGGTTTTCACATTTATTGGGAGGTTTACCAGGTTTTGGCAGGAGAATAATTAGAGCCTGATTTAAAGAGGGAGGCAAGGTGCCCTTTTTAAATGACTCCATGAACATGTCTAGAAGGGGGCAGAGCAATTTGTCCCTAAATTTTAACAGGCTGTACAAATCATGACTTGAATTCACTCAATAAAGTTAAAATAAAGTTACACTGACAATGGGTACTGGTGGCGACGTACTTAGTGACGATGTGTGTGTCACACGGCTTTGAGGCGACGTACCTAGTGACGACGTGTGTGTCACGCCTTTAAGGCGACGATACCTAGTTCAGAGGTATTAAGTAGGCGTAGTTTTATACTGGAATTCTAATATACGCCGGTGGCGATCGCCGCCGCGGAAGACGTTCTTTCCATGCACTTCGCCGCCAAGTCGCCGCGGGTCTCCCGCCTGCAGTCCCAATCACTCCCATTCAAAATCCACCACGGTCTGGCGGCGACGGCAGGGTAGACTTCTCCTTCTCCTTCTCCTGGTAATCCACGCTTTGGCACTATCCACTCGTCATACCCGCGCAGTCATTCGCAGCTGCGAGCGTAGCGGCCCGCTGCTTGGCGCTGTCTGTGGGGACACGCGATCCGCTTATGGCCCACATCACCACACTCAAAACACTTCATGTTACCGGAGCTGGCATACACCATGTAGTGTCCCTGTTCATGTTTAACACGGAATGAGACGTCTAGTGTTTGAGTTGGAGAGTCCAGAAACATGAACACTTGTCTCCGCAGAGACTGAACATGTTTCAGCTTGGAGTCCCTACAGCCCAGACTCACCGCCGGAACCCGCTCGCGAAATCTCCAAACGCTTCAGTTCTGTCTCAAGAGCCTCGTTGGAAATAAACGGCGGGACGCCAGAACACGGTGATCCGGACCGAAGGCACCGCCAGCGGGAAACCTGAACAAACTCATCATCTAAGACCAGTCCGCTTTCTATGAGTTGACTGACAAACTCTAGATCTTTCAAAAACACAACCGCGCTTTATTCATGCGTGAGGCACACGAGATATTTCCATGCCCCACCTGTTCTCCTACTGCCAACAGCACCTGCTCCACCATGGTGCTGGGCTGCGGCACCACCCTCACTCCATGCTTCAGAGACAGGGACGGCCTCTCCGAGGACGCCATCCCCGTCAAGAAACACGGCCTACCGACCCCCAAAACACCCAAACGCACAGCAACTTAGAGTGACAACAACTACAAACAATTATCAAACAATCACACAGGAAACAGTTAGAGAGGAAACAAAAGAAGTTTGAAAATACTCACAAACTCTCAGCCACACTCACCACGCTCTCCACCACCAAACTCCCAGCATGCACACGAGAGAGAGAGAGAGAGAGAGAGAGAGAGATAGAGAGAGAGAGGATGTGCTCCGCGACGCTGCCTGCAGCTCTGCAGCCAAATACGATTTTAAATAGGCCTGGTAAAAAATCAATATGTTAAGGTCAGTGTTGATATTGTGGCGGGCCGCCACAAATAAATGAACATAAGGGAAACACTGTAACCTATCTGCTCTTGTTCAAAACTTTCTGCACATTCAGAATCTCTGCCACAAGTCTGTGTTCTCTGACATGTAAAGAAAAAAGAGGTTATAGGAGACTAACGTCATTAGGCTATTTAAATTCATAATACTGATTCGCTCGAAGTATCCCCTCGCTGTCTGACAGAGAAAACTGAATGAGAACGAAACTAACCGACAACAACTGTGATTACACAGAAAGCTCACGAATAATTCCACACAGCTTAACTTCAGCACCTCTGATAAAGTGCTGCTAACAGTCCCCAACAGAGCGAGACAGAGCTTCAGTTTTTAATGTTACATTTTTATAGCCGAATAAATCTACCTATATGTCCGCTTTGGCACAAACTGTCTGCAACTCACAGCCGAGGAGGGTCGGCGTCACTCGCTGGTGTCGCTAGCCGAGTTGCTTTCAGGGTGAGTCCGACAGCGGAATATCGCTCTTGTAAATGTGTAACCACTCGCGATAATAAGACGTTCACGGTGTACTCCTCAGAGAAATAAACACTTTCCCACCTAGTAAGAGAGTGTCGGTTTTCTAGAGTTTACACAGTAAACGCCATGTGGGTAAAATTTTAGAGATTATACTCTGATTTCCCGTTCCCATGAAGGCAGTACGAAGCTGCACCACAAGAAGCTGCTGGAGAAAAAATGCACAGTCTCGTCCAGTTGCAGTGGACTAAACTGGCAGGTTTTAATGTTGCAGACCACAATTTCTTGCAAGTAGTTCAAAGTTTAAACTCTGTTGTGAGTGGACCTTCCAGGAGATCCAGCAGGTCTGAGAACCACACCCGGGTCGGCAAAACGGCGCTACTAGTAGTAGCCGAATACCGTCTTGACGGACTCTCTCCAGGATCCCCGGGAGCAAAGCGACTGGGGGAAAAGCGTACAGACGTAGCCTCGACCACGAAGTGCACCATGGCGTCCAGCCCTAGTGGGGCCGGAGGTGTCAGGGAAAACCATAGAGGACAGTGCGTAGTCTCTTGAGACGCAAACAAGTCCACGTCTATGGGCCCGAACCTTACGCACAATGACTCCACCACCTCGGGATGGAGTCTCCATTCCCCGGGCCTCGGCCCCTGCCTCGACAGCGAGTCTGCTCGCTGCGAGTCAGCTCGCCATGACGGAGGGGACCTAGGTCGGCCATCATGCTCCGCCGCGCCTCTGTGACATCGCCGGCGGAACCAACCCTCGGGGCTGGTGGCCGGTATTCCTAGACGATCTCGGACGGTCTCCTGAAGCGGGCTGCCAGGAAAAGCCGCCGATGAACTGCAGTCTGGGAGCCGACCTTCTGGCTGACTGCACCCCGGGCCAGCAGAATGGTGAAGGCTAGCGGCTCCAGAGCCTCAGCGGCGGAAACAGCGCTAGTCCCAGAGCCGCCCTCTACCAGCGGCATGGTCCCGCAGCAGCGGTCCTGATCCCGCCGCTTCGCTGTACTCCAGCAGCTGGGGAGTAGACAGCTGGGCGGAGAATGTTATCCCAAGACTTACATAACTCATTATGCATTTTAGTCTGGAAAAGACGGCATGGGGATGCCGAGTGGTTCCTCAGGAAGCGTTCATCCAGTTACTACACTGATAATTTTACAGTGTACCGGCATTAAGCTTCCTCACAGCCTGTGGCCAATCAGGGATGAGCTTAGCCACAGCCAGCGTCACCACTTCCAGCAGCTTATCATAGTCGTCACGGGCGCTCTTCTGATGGCGTCGGCCCGACACCCGAAGTCATTCTCCTCCGCCATGGCGCTAAACACATCTAGCTCCTCAGAGCTAGAGTGCATTTGTCTCGCCCGAGCGGAGAAAGCGAGAATGGGCTCCCGAGCGGAAATGAGGAGAGTCGAATCAGCAGATGAAGGCAGAGAAAGGGCATCAGCCGTCTCAAGATCCTCCAGCAGGTCCTGCTACAATCCCCATGACCTGCTGAATAGAAAAAAGCTAACGTACCTATGTGCGGCGTGCTCATATCGCTCTACGGTTACGCCGTCACATGCTACCGTTCTCATTAAAGCCAATAGGATTGGAGTAGTTTTCATTCAGCATTCAGCCCTGCCACGCCTAAAGGCGTTCCCATAGTGTCGTCACCGACGCAGTTCGAGTTCCCCTCGAAGGGGAACTATAGGTGCTCTCCACCGTCCAGCAACACCCTCTCACCTGTCCAAAGGTTCCTACCTAAATTACCTTTGTGGCACAAAAAACAGACGGGAGCCACCTACTGGCCCACAAGAGTACCGCACCCAATACAAAAACCCTACAAATGGCTCTTACATTAACTGTAAACTCACCTTAGAATTTCCAACCAACAAACGCCCCCCAAAAGCAGCTCAGCGCCCCCCATCCTCCTCGGAACGCCCCCGTTGAGAAATACTGCACTAGGATGAGTAACTGGTAACTGGGGAGACACACTGATACAAGTAACCAGAGGTGCTACCACAGCTACCTGTACAGATGCACAAAGAAGAAAATAGAATAACAGTCCCAGTGCCTTTAACTAAACCCTTCAGTGAAGGTACCTCACTAAGGATGACTAGCCTCACCAACCAGAAGCTGTCAAAAGAACAAAGCAAAACAAGCTAAAAATGGTTTAAAAAGTGTAAACGAATGTGATTGGAAGCTGAACTCAGATTCTCACTGGAAGTTAAACCAGAGCTGTTTCTTTTCTTAATCAAATCCTCTGTATGGTAAATCTTCCTCCCTTGTTTCATTTGCTGTGAAATCTGTATGTTACAATCTTTCACTTTCATTTATGTGATTCAAAGTTATGGTGCAACTGTGGGTGCAGTCAGACCAGAATTGGCATGTCTAAACAACATACATTATATTTCCCAAAGTATTGGGACACCCCTCCTAATCATTGAATTCAGGTGTTCCAATCACTTCCATGCCCACATGTGTATAAAATCAAGCACCTAGCAGACTGCTTTTGAAAGAATGGGTCTTCTCAGGAGCTCAGTGAATTCAAGCATGGTAGCCTATCGTGATTTGTTGCCACTAGGTAATTTGTGAAATTTCCTCACTACTAAATATTCCAACTGTTAGTGGTATTATGATAAAGTGGAAGTGATTGGGAACAACAGAAACTCAGTTTGGAGTGGACAAGTCTGGGTTTGGCGGTTGCCAGGAGAACGTTACTTGACTGACTGCATTGTGAAAGTGTAGTTTTAGTAAGTTTGATGGAGGGGGGATAATGGCGTGGGTTGTTTTTCAGGGGGTGGGCTTGGCCCCTTAGTTCCAGTACTTGAATAAATGTATTCAGTAGTATTTGATTGATAGTCACAGACACAGAATTTTTCGTCTTCTTGTTTCATAAACTGCTGCTCTTGATATCATTGAAAGTAAATTAGTGGCATTTTTAACAGTCTACAGAAAATCCTTTTCAGAAAATTTATACCCTATTGCAAATCCCTGGAATTGCAATAGGGTAGAAAACTAGGTTTTTTGAAAGAATGCATATGAAACATTTATATGGAACTTAGGTAACTCAGAATTATCAGAATAGTTTTGAAAAATGTTCTTCTCCAGCACATAGAGATGATCCTCCTGCTGCTGGTCCTCTTTCCTGGATAATGAAAAAGATTGAACATAGTTTAATTTACATGACACAATCTTGTGCATCAAGCTACAACTGTAAGCTGCCAACTGACTGTCAAAGACAGTAGTGTGTTGGATTGAAAGATTTTTCTAACATCCTCTCTCCTGGTTGAACATTGGGATGGACAAAGCATTATAATACTGCTCAATATAAAGGAGTTCAAAACACAGCCGAGAGAGACCGTCCTCTCAAAAAACAAAAACAGAATCAGTCGATTCATAGCGTTTCCTTCAAGTGACAAATCCTCTCCGGTGGTATTAACTAAATTAAAGTGACAAAGTCTGTGTATGGAAGAGGTCGGGCTGGATGGATGAGTCATCAAAAAGTTAAACTTGAACACAGAAACCTCTGCCCTAACTTCCCCTAAACTTAAAGTGCCCCTCCAGCCAGTTTTAACGGCCGTTTTTGGCGACCGTTCTTTCTCAAACAGAGAATGGGGGTGTGGTTAATAGTCGGACGTAACATTACCATGACAACCAAAAACTGACCGGCTGGAGTGTTCACTAACGACATGCTGTGTTAACATCACAACACTGTAAAGTTTTGTCCACTTTACTGTCTGGCAGGAGCAGCTGTTAATTAGTCATGATAGAAACTAATGTGCGCGTATCAGCTGTTATCAATCACACAGTCGATGGTCCTGTCAGCGCTGCACACGCTACATTTTGGGGTGCACTTACTTTACCGCGGAGGTGGGGGGTGTCTCCGCCGATGCATTGGTAAAACGGCTGTCGGTAAAATGCATGTTACAGACAAGACGGTGGCAGGTGAAAGTGCGACGCGTTTTTGTGAAGGACATGATAAATTGGTTAGTTCACAACGATGTTTATCGATTTGATGCTCTGAATGAGCCCTGACAGTTTTTACGGAGGCGTGAGAGTGCGCCTGCGCAAGCTTGGAGAATGACGTATGACTTATGAAATTTACTAAAGTCATACGTCACCACCCCGTTTTAACAACTAAGCAACTTTTGCAACTTTGAGCACAAAATTAAGCCATTTGTCAAAAAATATTTGGCGAACTATGTGGGTAATCAACATTGTAAGGAAGTGACTCAGAAAAATATGAAATATCATAGAAATGTCAAAATACACTGGAGGGGGCCTTTAAGTAGCCTAATTCATTGTAACGCACTCCATCTTTTCCTACACCTAACGAAGTGGTTTCTGTGCTTAAACAAACATTAACCATATCATTAAAACTTATTTATTTTTTCAGAGCAGTTTATTTTATGGGATTGGAAGGAACAGACAAATGATGCTGTCCTACCATTAGCATATAACACTTTTGTGTTGTTCTTCAACAAGTTAGATGTATTTGACTCATTTTTGTTGACAGAAAATAAATAAATAAGTAAAGCTACCAAAAGCCCATCAAACGGCCTGAATGCGCTGCAAATGTTCTGGCCATACATCACCACATCATCTAGATACACAGCACACCCCTGCAAACCAGAAACTACCCGGTTCATTAAACGCTGGAAGGTAGCAGGTGCATTTCTCAACCCAAATGGCATGACTGTGTAAGAGTACAACCCTGTAGGTGTGATGAAGGATGCAATTTCCTGAGCCCGTGGTGTCAGTGGGACTTGCCAGTAACCTTTAAGGAGATCAAATTTACATACAAACTTAGCTGAACCAACTTGATCCACACAATCCTCCATCCGAGGAAGGGGAAAACTGTCTGGCTTGGTTATGGCATTCACTTTACGGAAGTCAGTGCAAGGTCTGAAAGTCCCATCTGGCTTACTGACTAACAGAACATGGTGAAGCCCAGCTAGAATGTGAGGGTACTGCAATTCCATTCTCCAGCATATATTTAACCTCTGATTGCAACTGCTCACGCTTAAGAGAAGTTCTGTAGAAGCTGTTTTATAGGTGCAGCATCTCCCACCTCAATGTCATGTTCTACGATATGTGTTTGTGAAGGAACATTTGAAAAAAGGTTAGGATATGGCCTAATCAGAGGGCTCAACTCACCCACTTCAGATGGTGACAAATATCCTAACAATACATCAAGTTTATTCAGACACTCAGAATCTTTCAACCGACCTTGCGTCATACAGTCAGTGACCTCAAGTTCATCAAGCTTGGCTTCTGGGAGATTAGAACTGGTTGCCCCCAGAGGAACTGCCACAGCGACTGGTTTCACCCCAGCTCCAGTTCCTGAGGCAGCACGAGAAAAAAAAGAGCCATCTCTTGAAACCATTTACATAACCCAACAAGGGTTTAGGGGGGTCAGGTAATTCCCAATCCTCCTGTAGTACTGCCAGTGGGCCTCGGGTCTTGTGACCAAAACCAAATCATTTGGACTGAAGCCAGTACTGGATTGGACAACTTCCCTGGCAGCCAACAACAGCCAAGGTAAACCTTCTTGCCAGTCACAGTTCAACTCAGTGCAGTAGGATCGTAACAAAGATTTCAGGGTTTGATGAAATCTCTCAAGAGCCCCCTGGCTCTGTGGATGGTAAGCACTAGAGGTTGCATGTTTCACATGGAGTTATTTCAAAATCTCACTAAACATCTGTGAAGTAAAATTTGTGCCCTGGTCAGTCTGAATAACTTTAGGAATGCCAAAGACAGAAATAAACTCACTCAAAGCCTTAACCACAGATTTAGCTGTAATGTTTGCCAAAGGATATGCAGCAGGATACCGTGTGGACTGACACATCACTGTCAACAGATACAAACTTCCAGCCTTAGACTTAGGCAATGGGCCGACACAGTCAATTTACAAATGCTCAAAAGGTCGAGAGACTGCAGGAATGGGAGACAAAGGCACTGGCTTCATAGTTTGGTTAGGCTTACCTGTTAACTGACAAGTATGACATGTCTTAATGTATGCAGAAATATCCTTTTTCAAACGGGGCCAGTAAATATACTGCAGAACTTTATTGTAAGTCTTCTGCACCCCTAAGTGACCTGCAATTTCATCATGTGCTGTCTGTAGCACACCTTCTCTCAGCTTGTGTGGTACCACAATTTGAAATATTGCCTCTCCAGCAAAGCTTTCACCTTGAGGCAACCATTTTCTTATCAACACCCCCTCTTGTAGGAAATACCCATGTGCTGCACTGGTCATTTCACTGGCCGGCAGGACCTGAGACAGGAGTTCCTGTAAGGAAGGATCTTCTTGTTGCTGTTTCACCAAATCACTGCGAGAGACAGATGGAAGAACAGCCGATAAAACAGCTGCCTCCTCCAACTTTACTTTAACTTCCTGTGCTTTACAGGTCTGAGCATGGGTTACTGCACAGGCCGGAAGTACATCAGTTAAGTTCCCCTCAGGATCTGCAGTTTTACTCACCACTAGTATGGATGAAACCACCGGTACAGGAGGTACCTCTCCCACCAGCTCCTTGCACTCCTTGCACAGGTAATGCAGGCCGGACTCCCATAGTCACCTCACCCTGCACTAAATCAGAAGACAGCACAAACCGATGCATAGGAGCAGACAACAGTTGCATACCCATTCCTCTAAACAGCACACAACCTCCAGTGTCTGTTTCCGAAGAAAAAGGGAGAACAGACTCAGTAATGTAAGATTCTAAAGCACCAGTGTGTCTCAGAATCTTAACCGGGACTTTCTTGTCGCTTCCTGACAAAGACACATAACCCTGACGTATATAAAGGAGCATAACCTGGATCAAATTCTTCTGAACTCAGGTCAGTCTGAGCCTGCATCTCTGGTTTACCTGGACTCGAATCTGAAACTACTGCATCAGCAACTAGTTGAGGATTAGTATGCCGTTTAACAGCAGCAATAACCTCATCTCTATCAATCCAGTGTGCAGGACCAGCCAGAGCAACAGGCTTAGGTCTCCAGCTATTTTGAGTCTTGTTTTTTGCTTTATTTTGATGTGCATTTTTTATGTCTCCTTACTATTTGGGATTAGTATGACCTAATTTTAGTTGAAATTAAATTTTAGCTTTCTATGTGCTCTTGAACTATGTCAAAACCAATGCCCTCATATGAGGACAATGGGTCTGTTTTTGCATATACATTTTTTCCTTGTCATTTGGGATCATAAGGACCCAATTAGCCTAAAAATGAAATTTTAGCTTTCTACAATAAGTGGTTATCTCAAAACCCAATGTCCTCAGATGAGGACATTGGGTCTATCTGTGTGACGATAAGACCATTCAATCAATGTTATTATTTACATCTGTGTTTCACAGTATGTACATTTACGCTGCTTTCTGTCCAGACTTTCACAATGAAGACACCATTGGTTAACAAAGTACAAAACTTTATTTTATACTGTCAACAAACATAAAGTGCAGATAAAAGTGTGCAGCTTTTGCATGGAAAAGTGCAAACTTTATGAACTTCATTATGAACATGTCATAGCAAACTCAGTCATTAATTCAAGTTTCCTGCTTGCCTATGCGAAAGGCTTTGCATGGAAAAGTGCAACGTTTATGAGCATCATTATGAACGTGTCATAGCAAACTCAAACAAACATTCAAGTACTCCTACTGGCCTCTGTGAAAGGCTTTGCATGGAAAAGTGCAACGTTTATGAACATCATTATGAACGTGTCATAGCAAACTCAAACAAACATTCAAGTATTCAAGTAGTCCTACTGGCCTCCGTGAAAGGCTTCATAGCAGTTCGTGCCGACTTTGCAGGCAAAGGAACACATTGCATGTCAGACAGCGTACACGGGATTTCCCAGGGCAGCCTTGTTGTCTGCAACGCATCGGGTTCTTGAGATCAGCAACTTCCGGCAGATGAGCAGCAGAAGCTGTGCACGCTGAGATGTGGGGGATTGGAGTGACCAGGGATCTTTGGCCAGGTTGTGAACAGCATGCACTCTCTTCCTCTGCATGCGTGACATCACACTTGTTGAGGAACACCTGAGCCACGTCCATGCGGAACGCGAGGAACGTCATGATAGCCTTTCTTGGGGTACCGTGTTCTTGATGATCTCTGCGATACAGCAGCCAGCTGTTGGCCAGAGCAAGATCCATGAAGTGCATAAGCATGCGAATCGTCCACTTCTTTGTTCGCACGCTCATCCTGTAGTAGCTCATCATTCTGTCTGATAAGTCTACCCCACCCATCTTTGCATTGTACTCCTGTACAATATTTGGTCGTCTGATGGTTAAGTAGCATTTGTCCTTCTTGGACCACCGCTGGCAGGTATTCTCTGGCTCCTTAGTGTGGACAGCAGAGAGCATCAGGACCGGCTTGTTGTCAAACCATTTCACAACATTCAGTTTCCCATCTCCCCTGACAACTGATGCGGAGGTACCTCTGCCTTGCTGCTTCATGATCTTGTCACTTGGAAGCTTTTGCATTGCTTTTGGGATCCTGTTCTTCATGACTGTACCAGTTAGGTACACCTAAAAAACAAAACCAATTATATAATCTCAAAGTGATGTAGCAAGGACAATTTTTTTATGGCAGCCATCTTGACAGAAAACAGGGTAAACCTGCACCCTGAACCAGACTGACACAACAATTGACCAACAGATGGACACAGATTGATGAATGTTATCATTTGCTGCTGTGAAACCGAAAAGCAAAAAAATAATAATAACAAACTGAACAGTACTTGGGAAACTATATAAAATATATTTAGCAATTTAGCAATTTTAATTTTAATTTAATTTAATTTTAGCAATCGTTCAGCTCTCAAAAAGGACATTCCCCCTGTAATGATAAAAATGCACAATCTATTTCCTTGTAATAGGAAATAAAAACTTGCTCCACTGGCAAATTATTCTACTTATTTTTTAGTGAAAGTTCGCTTGAAACAAGTGGTGATTGTCTAAAACAAGTTACTTTTTACAGGATGAGTCTTATTTTAAGTGTAATAAGACTTATTTTGACTAGAAATTAGACATTTTGACTAGAAATAAACACAAATGCTCTTGGAAAAATTTTACGTTTTTGCACTGAAGGTAGACCTGATGTCCTTAAAGAAGTACGTCATGTTTACAGACGCTTGTAGCTTGCTAATATTACTCAAATATATCAAATAAGCATGCCACGTGAAGCTACAGACATTATTGTGCATAAATAAACTAGTTTCAATCATACAATTTGATTAGGATTTTTACCTTGTCCATGTTTCTGTCGGGAGCTGCCGTAGAAGACGTTCGCTGTCATCCCTGCCATGTTGCTTTTTTTCAAATGAGTGTAATTTCATTATGAGACCACTAGGTGGTGCAGGCAGGGCCCCCAGATGAGGCCAATTGGTCAAAATTCTTACAAATTAAGTATCATGGTGCAGAACAGCAAAAATGTAATGTCCTCATATGAGGATGCAGGGTCTCAGGAGGTCTCCTTTACCTCTTCTGTCATCGCGAGAACCTTACCGCTGGATTCTCCATTGCTCCACCCACTCTAGCTTGGCGTCCGCTAAATGAGTTATCCCTGCAACCCCACTCACTCCTTCCCCTGTATAAATCTTATGGGTTAAAGTGTAGTCATCAACCAACACTGCAGCGTCAGCAACCTTTTTAATGTGATGTTCATTAAGGTATGTGGTAACACGCTCTGGGAGAAGAGCGTTTCAACTGTTCTAAAAGAATTAGTTCCATTAAGTCATCCTTACTCTTTACCTCAGAAGCAGTCACCCACCGATTTAATTGTATGGTTAACTCACAAACAAACTCTACATATGTCTGTCCTTCTGACTTCCTTAACTTCCTAAACTGTTGGCGATAAGCCTCTGGCACAAGTTCATAAGATTTTAGCACTGCAGCTTTAACTTTACTATAGTCCTCACTTTCAGATAAACTTAGGGCAGAAAATGCTTTTGAGCCCTACCTGTGAGCACACACTGTAAGAGCAGTGTCTTTTCTAAATCAGTCCATTGTCTTGATTGACTAAACCTCTCAAACAACCCAAAAAAAGTATCAACATCACTCTCATTGAATTTTGGTAACAAACTCAAGTTGTAGGCTATGTCAAAATGTGTCGGGGCGACCCCGGAAGAAGGTGGTGAAAACTTACCCTCTTTAACCAGGTCCCATCGGTAACGTTCTTGTTCTAATTCAGCTTCATGCAACTTTGTAGTTACCTTTAGACGTTCCATCTCCAGTTCTTGTTCTTGAGCCCGGACCCGCTCCTTGTGGCCACTTACTAGTTCCTCATGCTCCCTCTCTTGCTGATACTGCAGCAGCATGATTTCTTTTTTCTGTTCAAAAGTTAAATCACCAAAGTCTGACAGAGGAAAACTTAACCTGCCCGACAACAGTGGATGAGTGGTATCTTCCTTGGTGGCCAACACATCATCTTTTAAACCAGTAGACATTGCTGAGGCTGGCAAAACCTCAAACTGTCCTAACTGGGCCCCTAATTCCGTACTCGGACATCGTATAAAGTCATCCACATTAGCCATCTTGAACAGAATGACACCAGATAATACTCTTCAGGCACAATGGAGACAGAAGGGGCCGACTAACCTAACAAATTACTCTATTTCTGCCCTGCTACTTAACAACAGCAGAACCAGTAGGGCATAAACAACCATCATGAATAAGCCAGACTAAACAAACCTTTTACAATTTTTAATCTGGGACAAAGCTATCTAGTTATTGACTAAACAAGCTTTTGGAATACCTCTCCCCTAACTAACTGCCTAACCAATACTACCTCTCTATACTCAACCCTAGACTTCATGCATGCCACGACAGGTGTTTTAAACACAAACCCAATGACCCGGTCAAGCCCCAGCAATTGCTGTTACTCACCAAGGCAGTCATGGACATGTACCCAAGACAGGCAAAATGTCAGATTGTGTTTATGCACAAAAATAACAAATCAAAACAACAAACCAACAAGTCCCCCGAGGGAGACAATGTTGCTTATGCCTATCGGGAGAGTTAACGCCAAAGGTTAAGGCCCTCTAAAGGCTTTACACCAGGAAAAAAAAAACCTGCTCAATGAACCTAGCCTGCATAACTAACAATTCTGGCTTATTCCCACCCTGGGACACACAAAACAAAAATAAACCCAGTAAGTTGTTTGCCAAACTTCCTCCTGGTTAAGGCCTTAATCAAATTGAACTCAAGGCCAAAACCCAATTTTCTGCTGTTATTGTAAACACATCTTTAAATTTTCTTACACTATGTCAAGAATAGAACAAACATGTGGACCAACAGGTAACCCAAAACCAGCACCAACCAAGTTCACAAACTTACTGCATCAAGAATGACAAGAAAGTAAAATATCACCTGGCTGGAATCCCAGACAAGCACCCATTTGTTACAAGTTGGCTCCTGCTTGCAACAAAGAGGAAGCTCACGCAAACTTAAACTTAATGGTTTTAATGAAAGATAAACAGAAGCTCCAAAGCAAACGTGAGAATCAGTAGTATCAGGAGTGTCATGAGTGTATGGGTGAGTGTGAAATGTAGTGAGTGCAAAAAGAAAAAGCTACATAATAAATCACAACTGAAGAGCTGGTGAGAATCCAAAGAGAGGGACTAGCCAGAATTGACAGCCATCTTAAATAAATCTCAGCCAGGATGAACAGGTGAGCCACATCTCCTGACGACCCTGGCCTTAGCTCTGCCCATAGACAGCCTGGAACTCAAACAACAAACCAGGAGGACACAACAGACAACCCCAGGGTCGTCACAAGTCTGTCATTTCTTATAGATTGTTCCCTCCATCTCAGCCCTGTCTTCCAGTTGGTGGCGGTAATGCACCATTTTGTTGCGTGCCAACCGCCAATAAAATTCCATAAAGAAGAAGAAGAAGCCCTGCGTCTTAGCTCCTAGTTTTGTGTCTTAGTGTTTACTTCTGGTCTGTGTTCTTATGGGTTATTTTGCCCATGTCTATCTGAGTTCTGTTTTACCTTAGCTTCTGTCTTTTCCCCTGTTGGTGTTAGGTTTGTGGTGATCTGTCTGCTTGTGTATTAGTTTATATTTCCTCCTCTGGTCTGTTATGTGTTCAGTAACCTGTGTTCCGCCTGTTCCCCAGTTGTCTGTCTGCCTCGGTAGCCTCACGCCCTCACCTGTATTGCTTCCTCCCAGCTCGCTACCCAGGTGTGCATATATACTTGTCTGTTCCCTCAGTCTGTACCCGGTCATTGTTCGTTACACCCCAGTCTGTTGTAGTGAGTCACTCTGTTCTTGTCATCAGCCTTACTGCCAGTGTCTCCCTGTTACTCTGCTCATTTTTGGATTCTGGTTTTTCACCATTTTGGATTTCTGTTGGACAGCCTGTGTTTTGGACTCAGTCAATCAGTCACTCTGTTTGTAACTGTGCTCAGCTTTTGTTGTATTGAACTGTACCTGCACCTCTCACGTGGTCCTGCATTTGGGTCCTACTACCTGCTTCACCACTCCACCCCTGAAATGTAACATCTTCTCCCTCAAGCATTTCTGGAACTTGTCTGCTTCTGTCCAGCTTAGCTGAAGGAAATAAAGAACAACATACTTTATTAATCCTGCATAGGGAAATTCAATGTTTTTCACTATGTTGTTATTAAAGTTATCTGCTTTCATTACAGTAGTAATGTCTGTATCCCTGTGGTGAAACTTTGCCTCTTTATGGTTATATCATCTCAAGTCGGGATAAATCAAAGCAATAATGGGGAAAAAATAAAACCAACATCAGGAGATTGTGAGGAATCATTTTCTTGTCCCTGTGCTGTTGTTTCAGTTGTTGTTTCAGATGTGGAGGGAGTGTCAGACCAGGCTGTGTTTCTAAACGCACTTTAGTTGTGGGATGGTCTCTTTGGTTGCCAGCGTCTGCAGTGGGTCTGGTCTCCTCAGAGTGCTCTGTAATGACATATTTCAAAACATGAGACTACTTCATCACTCATTACTGCTGTTTGCTGTGTGAAGCTATTGTGATCCAGTGGAGGGAGACAAAGCCCACCTCAACTGTCGACAGAGTTACCAAACGATACGTAAACACAATGTAAACAGTAACCTTGACTGTATATTGTAGGCTATGTGTGAGAATGCTTGCCTTGTCCATTACTTGCTTCAGATTCATGTCCCCCTCCATGTGTTTTTTTTTTTAACCACTTTGTTGATCCTTTGACTTTTCATCTAGCTTTGTCACCAAGTCAAAAATGTTTGATCAAATTTGTACTTTGTGTTTGATAAGCCAATGTTTGCATTTTAACATGCTAAACTAGGTTAAATGCTAAACATCAGCATTTTAGCATTGTCATGGTGAGCATGTTAATAGCACACTGATGTTAATACCTGTCAACTGAGATTTGAAAATAAAAACTGTTCAGCACCCGTGACAGGAAAACCTCACAGACTTAAACCTAAATTAACCTAAATGAAATCACTTTCCAGGCAAAATTTGTACAATTCATCAACTATTCACATTAAGAGTTTAGTAATTTTCAATTGTCGGTTATCTTGTTCAAAATAAAGAGTTTGACAATAATATAAGCGTTCATGTCAGAAGCCTCCCTTCCTGTTTTAACCATTTACCATCACTAACAGCAACAACTTAAGTCACTTATTGCTTGTCTGAGAACATTTTGAGCAGAGTACTCTACTCAGGTTTCCCTCAGGATGAACTGTAATGACTTTGTTGATCCCTCTGCTCAAAACATTCTCATGATGGATTATCCAAAGTTTGTCTAGAAGGTGATCCAATTTATCAGTGACGTATGAAGATTTTGTGTAAGTGACAGCAGCTATGGGCTTATATCAGCATCATAACCAATAAGGACAATGAGAAACCTTAACTCAAAGTAACTTTTGCTCAACTTCTTTATTTATGTCAAACTACATCACTAATGCTTTGTTCTCTATTCAGGCTGGTTGAGGGGTCTTATAGTTGAAAACCAGCCTTCAAAAGAATGTTTGCACTGAAGGAAAAAAGACAGCCCATACTCATCTGACATTACACCATGAAGACATATTAACAGACCAACCTGCTGCTTAAATACAAGGGTCCAGCTTATTTGCCAGGAAATCCCCTTCCCCAGATATACATCTCTCTCTCTCTCTCTGAGAGTGTCAGATTTAGACATCTAAAATATCAAACAAGGAAGAAAGACAAGAGAGTTAATGGCTTTTTACTCGCGAGGAGAACGGACAGAGATGTACTCAGTTACAAACTCCAACCGCTCTGAGGCATCTCTGCCGCTTCCTCTCTTTTTATTATTATCAAGGAGGTCCCTAGTTACATACACATTGCTGCTACATGGGGAGAGGGGATAAGCAGCAACATGAACTGTGACATAGTTAGATTAGCATATGTTGCTATGGCTATGGTGCTGTACAGAATGTTCCAGGAACTATGTATGTTATAACAGCTGCATATCAGTAACTGTTTTGGTTCTTGCTTCTTTGGGTGTCTGGCTCTGTGACTCCTGTCTGACACCCATTCACTGCAGGCTTCCTGGGAACACTTCTCTGTAACAAACTCAAAGACCTCATATTAGCATACGCTTATGCACTTCATTGTGCAGTATTGAATATGATGAGTGAAGACTAAATATGAGATAACTTATATACATGATGATTCCAACAGAGAGGCAGTGAGCAGTTTGTAGGTTTCTAGGACTGAATAGAGGTCAGCACAGAAAAGCTAGGCACACCAAAGGTGATGTCCTTAACCCAAAAATACTGTAAGAGGTGTTACAGGACTTTTTTGTGTGGAAATGTTAACAGGGTGGCCACAGCTGTTAACCACACAGAACGTAGCCTATATAGGCCTACACACACCTCGCATAGTAGGGGAGGTTATGGGGTTAGGGAAAGGAGGGGGCGTTTTAAATCCATAGGCTACCCAAAATGCGCAACACCCCACAGGCGGGAAGCACCTTTGTTGTTTTCAGGAAGATTGCGTCTGCATTTCGAGCACCCTCTATCCGTTTTCACTCAGCAGATGCCACCAGAACACTTCGTGTCAGATGGCTACACCGTTAAAGATGGATCATTATTTGCTCAAACCGAAAGCAATGACTGATGCTGGCTAAGGTACAATGCTGTGAAAAGTACTTAATACAGACTTGTTAAAAGGCCTACAAGAAACTAAGAACAACATAAAAAAGCAATTCCCGAGAACAAGATTGTACAAGGTTGATAACGTAAAATGCCTTTTGTGGGGAAAGGGTATGAAAGCTGGGTTGTAGCAAGTGAATTGGAACAGGGCTTTGCTCTCCACTTCTTCCATGTAGATGTTGACCACAAAGGGGATACTGGTGAGCCCATGGCACAGCCTGGCTTCTGTCTGTAGAATCTGCTGCTGTACTAGAAATAGGTTGCAGATCTGGTCAGGGCTAGTTCTGTTGTCTAGGGTGCTGTCTTGTAGAAGCCGCTTCCTTAGGGTTTACTGGTGCCTCAATGGTGGGGATGCAGATGAACAAGGATGTCACAAAAAAGGACACCATGGTTTCATCTTTGTCCAGTGTCAGTCCTCAAACTTTGTTTACAAAGTCAATAGACTTTTGGATGTGGCGATGCATATTGCCAACCAAGGGGGCTAGGATGGTAGATGTGTTTGAAAGTGTTGTAGGTGATCGAGTTAATGCAGCTGATAATATCACTGAGTGGGGCTGCTTCATTGTGTATCTTAAGTCCATATGAAGGTGAAATGGCTCCTCGAGGATAAAAAAATAACATTATTCACAGATGATGCAAGTCTGTATTCAAGAGATCATTAGCCTCCACATATCAAAGCTCTCTGCTGCCACCACCTGCTGATCAGAGGAGTAGCAGTATCCAAGGTCTGATTTCTCGCTCAAATCCACTCTCTGGTCCTACAGAGTGATGGAGTTGCTAGAAGATAATCAATTCACCTCTGAAATGAAAGTCATTATTCAGGATATTACCAATGATACACCAAATTTGGGCAGCACAAAATGGGAGGAGACATATTCAGAATTTAAGAGACTTTTGAAAAAAAACACACTGTTGTGACAAAACAGAAATGTATAAATACTTCATAAGGAAACGGTCTTCATCCAAAGGAGAGGAAGATGGTGATAATGCTGTATATGCTGATCCAACTTGGCAATCACTTTTAAAACACAATAGAACTGAAAAGAGACCAGCAATGTGCATTTTGCATCATCCTAATGAAAAGACAACAGCAAAAAAGGTGTTTCCAGCAGTTAAGCCAGATTTTAAAAAACAAGAAGAAAGAGTCTGGTGATCCGTACACCAAAACAACTGGATTCTCCTTCCACTAAAGTGACATCACACAGTGAGGAAATTTTAATTGCCACAAATTGAC
>JALXJV020000018.1:7758596-7962900 GCA_024633595.2 Lepomis macrochirus
GGTGTAAGTTTAACCTCAGGGCTACAGTCCGGAACAGCTACAATGCCTGTGTTTTTTAAAAGTAGCCTCACATGCCTTAAAAATAGCCTGATAGCAGTGATGGATGAAATGTCTTCATTAACAATGCTGGCTACCACTTCAATGTCACAGTTGACTGCAGTATGTTTACACGCCCATCAGTGGGCCCAGATAGGTACAGCCCAATCAAACTCACACAGCAGGGGCCCCAGCTGACTGATGAACCTTGAGAAGCCGTTGTTGTGGTGCTGTGCAGGTTTTTCTTTTGTCCATACAACAGTAAATTGGAAAACTCTGTATCCACATGGTGATGTTATATGAGCTTTATTCCCAGAGTTGGAGAAACGTTATCCTCCGATGCTGTGATAATATTATAGTGGGAAAAATGGTGCTCATAAGGGTATTTTTAAAAAGGATTTGACCTTGACATTTTGGGAAATAAGTTTTTTCACTTTCTTGCTGAGAGTTAAATGAGAAACTGGCCACCTTACTGTGAAGACAAATACTTCAGGAAGTCACTGCGCCCAGTCCAGAAATAATCCAGCATATAACCACAGCGTGACATTTTTACACGGCTTAAACAAAGTAGATTAAACTTCTTTATCAGTGAGTTCAGAAGTCCTTGTTGGTGAATTTCGTTACCTTCAAATAGTGTAAGGCTAGCCATTTGTCCTGTTTCAAGTTTTTTTCCTAAACTAAGCTAAATGGGTGATTGCTGTAGCTACATATTTATCCAACTCTTGGCAATAAAGCAAATAAGCATATTACCCAAAATGCTGCTTTGCTCAGTGCAATGGGAGAAAATGTCAGAGAGCTGACTATATCAGTTTGCATATACTTAGAATTGGCTTCTGGCTATTTGCAAGTTTTATAATCTATCACAATCGGTTCTGATTTCCAGACCTACAATGCAAACTGTGTAACAGTAATTCCATCACTACAGATACTCAAATACCTGGTTAATATTTAAGCCAGATGTTTTTTTGTTTGATGTGATGATGAATTGTTTTTGCCCGGGTATGTTTATCTGTGAAGGGTTTTATAGGTCAAATCTAAATATATAAGTACATAAATAATTATAAGAAAATGCCTTAAATGAATGACTAAAAATATATCATTTTATAATTAAATGCTAAACTAAATAAATAATTATATAATTATTCACAGTACAGTGTGCTGCCATCTTAAATTAGATCAAAGTAGTAGATTTGCCAATCACAGGGCAGAGTCTGTCCCTGACCTTTGACTGATTAAGATGACATTTATTTATTTCACTGCAGCAACTTACACTATAGATAAATGAATAAATATGAATAAATGCATATGTAAAATTATGGATAGATCATTAAATAAGTGAATAAATTAGTAGGTAAGTAAATTAGTAAATAAGTAAATTAAATAATTAGTATACAAATAAAAAATAATTATACAAATGTACATATAAAATATAGATTTAGATTGATGGATTTTATGTGAAGTAGTAGTTTTGAGAGTATAAAAGTATGAGTTACATGTTTGTAACTCATTTGTCTTGTCTGTATTTATGAACCACAAATAATTCCAAATTAAAGTCAATGATTAGAAGTGCAATAGTATATTACAGGCTTGACATTAGTACTCACAATCATGGAATCTATCCAGCCAGCTGCTTCTGAAATCAATAAAATGACTGTCGTAATAAATCAACATCAGTAAAATTTCATTATAAATGGCCTAGGGTTAGCATAAAAGATAAACATCAGTAGCACATTATCTTCTAATTCTATGGAGATTGTCTTCTCCATTCAAACAATGACAATGTTAATTAAACTAAACTCATTTGGAGAGAGAACTCTTTTTTCCTCCTTTTGCTCTGTTTGCCTCTGTCGCTCTCTCCTCCCTTCCTTTGTTTGAAAGGGAATAAATTGACTTTTAATCCTCTCTCTCCAAAACAAATCAATTGCAAGATTAACTAACTTCTAACCCTTGTACTTTGAAAGAAATTTTGAAACTATTCTCTGGAAAGGTGAAGGCAATATCGAGGCAATCATACATTGTAAATGTATTGTAATGACACTTTAGCCAGTTAGGATTGAAGCAAAGGGTATTTCCTTTTTTTGTGGCTATGGACTGGTACCTGGTACCCACAGTAGCGCTATAGGGAGTGGCTTTACATATAGTTATTCTATATTATTGTGACAACCTTTCAGAACGCAAACACATAACCAGCTAAACTGTAGAGCAGCGCTTTACCAAAGTGAGCAGCAAATAAATAATGTCATATTTTGAACACCCACACCACTTTCTAAGACACCCATAATAAAGGTATAGTCAAATATAAATTCAGTAAATGTTCAATAATGTTCAGTAACCATTAATAAAGTCATTAGTTACATCCTACAGTATAAAGTCTTTTAAGAAACGGTACCATTGTCCTGAATTCTCAAATGCTTTTGGACCACTGGTATCCATTAATGCTTGAGTTGTCCATCACAGTGAGCATCAGGTCTGCATGTTTTTTTGTTACAGTTTTTCTCAAATGCTAAAACACATTTCACAAACGTTTCCTCCATGTTCCCCAATGTCTAAACACAACACCCTTTTCTAAAGCTACATAAACACAACCACACCTTCTCACTTCAAAACTCAAACTTTCACACCAAAAGAGCAGCTCGAAGCTTTCAAAAATGTAAACACTATACACATCATTATACACTACAGCAAAACAATTGAAAACACAATGCTCAATTTTTGAGAAGGTTCTTTGTTTCATAACTGCCAATGCATATTTTTAGAAACTTTACAGTAAAGGATCTTCTTAGATCTCGGCAGAGGATTAGGCATTTAGATTTGTGAGTTTCATATGAAGAGTATAAATCTATAGTGAATTCTGCATGTACACTAATGTAACACAACTCAATGCAAAAACAGAATCTGTTGCACACAACAGTACTCTTGAAAACATGATCAGGGTGTGAAGTTTTTTTATTTACTTTATTCACACCACACACACCACAATCACTGTGCGGCATCATGTCGCTGAGCTGCATCGGGCCACATCACCTCATCCACATCGCAGGCTATATTGTCTCTTGCCAGGCACCGCATGAAAAACGCCCTGGAATGGCGAATCCATCCTTGGAAGGCCTCCACTGGGATGTCAACACAGGCCAGCTCCATTGCCCTTAGGAGGTTCTCTCTAGTGTATGGTTGTCTGTCATAAACCATCTCCACGATGACAAGAATAGGGTTCAGGAAAGGGGAGTATGGTGGCAGACAGACGTTTAAAAAGTGGTTACTGTTGGTGGTGAACCACTCTCTGATTTGGTTTGTTCTGTAGAAGTGTACATTGTCCCAAATGATCACATAAATGTGATGTGCGGGCCCAGGATGGTGTTGTTGGCGGTCCAGGAAGATGTCTTTTAGCTCCTCTAGGAAGGTGTTGTAAGACCCAAGGACAGCATGCCGGTGGACAAGCCCCTCCAAACCCATGGCCGCACAAAGAGTAATATTGCCCCCCTGTTGGCCAGGAACCTCAGTGATGGCTTTTTGGCCAATGATGTTACGGCCTCTTTGCCTTTGTTTCTGCAGGTTGAAGCCAGCCTCATCCAGGAAGAGGTACTCATGAGGTCTGGCCATCGCGTCCAACTGTAATATCCTCTGTGAAAATGTGAAAGTGCACCGTTGTTCAGAACAACAGTCAATCAGGTAGCACATTATTGTCAAGAAGTAATGTAGGCCACTGAGCAACACAGTATGTCCACTAACTGTACTGTGAACATGGATGTATACTTACTCGCACATACTCGTAACGTAGGTCTTTGTGTCGCGCAGAGTTGCGCTCAAAGGGAGCTCTATAGACCTGTTTCATCCGCATCTTTTGGCGCTGGAGAACTCGGTCTATTGTGGCCAAGCTGACATCATCAATGCTCTCAAAGTTGACATTATCTGCAATGACTTTGTCTCTGATCTCCCGGAGTCTGATGAGGTTGTTCTCACGAACCATATCCACAATGAGGGTTTCTTGTGCCGCTGTAAATATGGCAACGCTCCCACCTCTATGTGGAATTCTTTCAACTCTAAAGAAAGAAACGTGGTCAATTGACATGTTTTACAATACAGTAACAACTGATTTGAAACCAATAGACTACTTTCACAGGCTTGTAAAATTATATTGTGACAAAGAAAGCAATAGAGTACAATACCTGTTGTGTTGTCTGAATGCCCTGAATGCCCATTGTCATGCCACGGACAATGACATCATTTGCATCACATGATCTTTCATTTGCATCACATGAGCTTTCATTTGAGAATATGAGCAGAGTTCTTTTGCAACTTGTGTTTTAGCAAGGAAAAATGTGTTAAGATTTATGAGAACGGAGGATTGTGTTTTGTGAATTGTGTCTTCATGAAATGTGTTTATGATATTGGAAAATGATGGCTAGATTCAGTAAATGTGTTTAGACAACTGGTCATTTGGTTTAGAGGATTGGCTTTTGTGTTTTAGCATTTGAGAAAAACTGTAATGTTACTCAGTCTGCACATGTAATGCAGTGCAGACATTGCAGTTAGTCTGCATTAAAATGTAACTTTGACAGGACTAAAGTTTGTTGGTTTTCACTATGATGTTTCAAGAGTCGGATTAAATTAGACGCTGTTTAAAAATGGCTGCATGGAACATAGAAATAACACATTAACAATAAAACATTGATGTAAAGCATGCATGATTTGTAGTAGCCTAAATGAACTAAAACCATACAAACCACTAGTATGGTTATTTTTAGCCAAGCTGGCCGTAGGGATGACAATGTTAGTCTGTCGGTTGGTCAATCGCTGCTCTGTTCCAGACTGAAATATGGATGATTTGGGATAAAATTATCCAGAGATATTCATGGACTCCTGATCACCTTAGAGTCTCACAAAGACACTACCATGCCTCTAGACTCAAAGTCTTGTTTTAAGGTACATGGTACAAAGAAGTGTTCTTCCAAGACTTTTCAACTTTGCAAGTCAACAAACATCCATAACAGACCATAATGTTAGTCTAAAAGGTTGTTTAATTTTAATCAAACCACGTCATTATTTGTTAAATAGTTGCTCTGGGATCCTCATTCAGAGGGAATTGTGATTCGGTATGTATGCATAGCCACTGGAGATATTAAAAGAAAGAAAAGTGCCATGAAAAATGTTGCTGTCATAGATGCTGAGAACAATGCCAATTTGAATGGTCTCAAAATATGCCCAGTCTGTCGAGAGAAACTTTACAGCCAAACAGTCAAGCATTGTCTTCCACTGCTAAATACACTGTAGCTGTTAGGACTGACACACACTGAGTGGCAGGTGTACGTGTGTGGTGCAGGGCTTTAGTAGTGTAAGCCAGGTTTTGAGCCTGTCAATGTCTCTATAGCCTTTAATCCATGGGTGGAATGAAGGGTGACCATCTCTCCCTTGCTTTCTCTCTCTCACTCACTCCCTCTACCAAAGCCTCTTTTCACCTCAATTTAACACCAATCGTCCTTTTCACAATGCCGCCCATTGCCCAACTGTAACCTCTGCACGCCTGCATGCACAACCACACACATGCAATAACACCCATTCCATACCACTGTAGTAGCATCACCCTCCTCCATTTTAATCTCTTTTTTCTAACAGTGGATCTCAATGTTAATCTCTCTCCATCGCTATCAATTTATCCCTTTCTGCCACTTTTTCTTGGTCTCCTATTTCTATCAGGGGAATGACAGCGGGAAGGACTGACTCAAATAAGAGTTGAGAGGGAAAGAAGAAAGTAATTCAGGGATGGAGGCAATTTTGATGAATTTAAAGTGTATGTGTGGTGGGTCATTCTCATTAGAAGAAGTTAGAATGGAGAAATCAGTCACCCAAAGCCTCTCCTGATTTTATCTGGCATAAATCTTGTGAGCCCTTTGGGATAATATACAGTAGCATGTATCAGGGTACAGCTTTGACCTCATTGTTAGTCCATTCTGTTTTGAATTTGCAGAAATTCTGAACCTGCACTTCCTTAAAGTTGGAGGCCTCACAAGAAAGGAGATAAAAAAAGAGAAGGGTAAAAATCAAAGCAGCAGAGGCTGGGATGTCCTATCTTTTAGTCCCTATGGCAAAAAAAATACAAAAAAGTATTATCAAACTCCAAACCTGTCTAATCAACACATTCTCACTCCCAACTCGTCTCACGCTTCGCCAAGGCCCTTTTGCGTCATTTTAGGTGTTAAATTGGGCATTAAAAACCGATGCCAAAGAGCCTTGACCAACGCTTATCAACAACAAATATGCAACACCCGGTTAAACTTTCAAAATAAAACGCTAGCATTTTGAAACATTGCCATTTTGAAATGGCAAATTATTAAAGTTGTGAAATGTTACAATTTGGTTAGGTTTAGGCACAAAAAATGCTTGGTTTGGGTTAGGCACCAAAACTACTTGGTTAAGGTGAGGAAAAGATCATTGGCATAAAATTACATATGTCAGTAAACACGTATGTTAACTAACATTGTTTGCGTAAAGGTTCCTAGGTACGTATTGAATATGCACAGGCACTGAGGGAATCCATGTGCTATCTTGGGCTTGCAATCTGCAAGGAAGAGGTATGATATAAATTCACGACAGTCGGCATCACGGGGTTAAACTATGAGGCTATAGGGATCCCCAGTGCTTTACAAACTGACGCAGATGGGTCTTGACCGTGTGTCCATATGTGATGAGTCAAGGAGTGAGAACAGGTTGGCCTAATATTGTGTAGGTCCTGTTTTTTCCACCAGAACAGCCCTTATCTGTCTAGGCATGGACTCCAACTAGACCTCTGAAGGTGTGCTATGGTGTATGGAATTAAGACATTAGCAGCAGAACGTTCAAGTCCTGTAAGATCCGAGGTGGAGCCTCCATGGAGGCTTGTTTGTCCAGCACAGCCCACAGATGCTCGATTAGATTGGGATCTGGGGAATTTGGATGCCAAGCCAAAGCCTTGAACTCATTGCTGTGTTCCTCAAACGATTCCTGAACTGTTTTTGCTTTGTGGCCAGGTGTATTATCCTGTCAATAGAGGCCACTGCCATCAGTGAATACCATTTCCATGAAATGGGTGTACATGGTCTGCAACAACATTTAAGTAGGTGGTATGTGTCAAAGTAACATCCACATGAATGGCAGGCCCAAGTTTTCCCAGCAGTATATTGCGCAAAGCATCACACTGCCTCAGGCAACTTGCGATATTCCCACCCTGGTGGTATGTGCGACGCACATGCACCCAGCCAACCACGTGATGTAAAAGAAAACCTTTACAAAATAAAACTTTTAGCTGTAGACAGGTGTCAGCATGAGCACCCTCACAGGCCAGCCTTCGCTTCCCACATGCAACAGTGAGCCTTGGCTGCCCCATGACCCTGTCGCCTGTTCACTGCTTTTCCTTTCTTGGACTACTTTTGATAGGTACTGTCCACTGTAGAATGGGAACACCCCACAATTTGGCCCTTGTCAAAGTCGCTCAAATTGTTATGCTCACACATTTTCCCTGCTTCTGACACATAAACTATGAGGACAAAATATTCACGTACATACAGTCCCCTCCAAAGTATTGGAATGGTAAGACAAATTCTTGTTTTGTGGTGTGGCCTCTATATTTCTGCTCTTTGAGTCATCTTCTGTGATACTGTGACACTGTGGTACGTTCAACACTGCACTGTGGAGGTTGTTGCTGCAGTAGGGAAATGCAGTCTTTATAGGTTTGAACCAAGGAAGAAAACTTGGACTAGTCATGCAGAGTTATTTAATGTTAGGACAATCAACCTAAAAGGCAACACCTGGGCAACAAGAAACATCAATCAGTCACATGTTCCAATCATTTTGCTCACTTGAAAAATGGGTGGGTTCAAACAAACAGTGATATGTCCTGAGTTGTTTAACACATCCAGATGTGAAAACCACAAAACTCTTACTCATCTTTTGATCTTAAATCCAAATGTCTTCAGTGAACAACAAAAAAAAATTTGCCTTACCGTTGATAATTGGTGTTCTTCACCCCTGCGACCCTGTACGCAGGATACGATGGATGGATGGATTGATGGATGGATGGTGTTATTCACTTCAGCTGTCAGTGGTCATAATGTATGGCTGATTGGTGTATAATCATGTTTAGTTTCTTTGAAAGAGCACTGTCTTTTAATGCCTTTTTTCCATGCTTCCTCTGCAAGATTTTCCAATTCTTTCAGGCTGCACACTATCCGGCAAAAAGGTAGGGCAAACTCTATGTTGCCCGAGAGGTGAAAGCCAGGATACAAATCACTCACTGCTGCTTGCAAATCTGCTGTCCAAAATGATATTGCTATTCAGACAACAGAGTTGTTATCAACTCCTACGTTGTCTCATTTGGACTTTTGTAGCTGGGCAGTCAGATGACACTATTTAGAGAGATTTTTGTGTGCAAATGAAACAAAATCTTTAATTTCCCCAGTGGAATTTAGATCCTTGCTCCTTGACAATCAGGCATAACTTCCAATGGAAATTCAGCCAAGGTTCAACAAAGATTTTGCCAGCCAAACTCAGTGCTCAACCCATTTAATAAACTTTGAGATGAAAGCTGCATTTTCGTGAATCACAGATTCACAAAAGAAGAAGAAAAAGATTCTGCTCTCTAGCCGTGAAACCCTACCATTGAAGACTAAGGAGCACCATAATGTATCTCCACAGAATGCTTCAGTATATGAACACAACATTGAACCACCTAGAATGCTTGCATAGATAGGTCCCACGTGCTATGAAAAATGCAATGTGTGTCTGTTTGTGTTTATATGAGAGTGCTGGCCTTCCTTCAGAATACATGAATTGAAAAAGGAGATGAGCTGGAAAGAGCATCACTTGTGGTTACTGAGAAACCTTTTATTCTATTTCAAATCATCATCTCTGTCTTGTTCAAGTTGCAGGGAGGAAGATGGCAGTTTAGAGAGAGGAGTATTTAAAGAAAGACAGCACTGACACATAAAGAAGATACAGATGTACAGATTAAGGAAGCGAGACAGGAAGAGATATGTCTAAGAACACTAGATACAGAAAGAGTAAGCGAGATGTAGGAGAACATGTTTTGTATTTCAAAGTTGCCCTCCGTGTGCTGTTGGGAGTAAGCAACTCTTGATGCCTCCTACTCAATTTAGCCTCAGGCCTCGGTATCTTTGTGAACATCCCTGTGTTCAAACCCAGTCAGATCACTCTGAGGACTGCAGGGTTTGGCTAGAGACGCTGGACGCGAACATCTCTGTGAGGTTACAGTATCTGTGAGACACTCATGAACGTGGGGCTGCTGTGGATGGTCCAATCTTTACAGGGAACAGGCTCTGGATCGAGCCCAAATTGAACTTTTCACTTGGTTAGTCAGGCTTTGTTGTGGTATAACATGAAAGTGCACGGATACACAGAGGGGGTTTAGGGCACAGACACTCAGAGAGAGATGCTTTTGTGACTACACACAAAGCACTTTAACATACAAATGTAACTACAATTGAAATCCACCTTTTTACAGCATCAGGACTCTGAAATGAACTTGGACAGGAGTTTTCACTCCGTTAGTTACGCTTCCTTCTTGCATATAAAAAATGTACATGGACACGGAAAGGGTTTCAGCCACAGAAAACTACAGAGAGGTTTCTGTGGTGACACTGGTATGGTGACTTACAAATGTAGCTATTTTAGAAATCAGAAATTCTCCTTTTTGCAGACATAAAGCAAACCCAGAGCTATACATGGGCATTTCACAAGATCATTGATCCAAGGATTCCAGGAATAATATATAAAGATTGCTGTTTGCAGGGTTTTATATTTTACTTAGAGTCACACCTAAACGGTGATTTAAAGCAGTAATAATAGTAATAGAGTTTTTTTGCCACTTAGGGGCAGCAGAATTTAGTATGGCGAACATTTAAGCAAGCAGTTGTCTATTTACACATCCAGCAGGTGCAGGCCAACTTTAGCATTTTATTTGGAGCAGTGTTTCTAGTTGCCTGATGATGTAAATTCAATATTCATTCTACTTTTTTTTTTTTTTTACTGTTTCTGGTCTCCATCAACTCCTGAGGGTAACATGTATGTAGCTGTCCTTATGTAGCTGCTAAATGCTCCACTGTGTTCACCGGCTAGTTGTTAACTTGGTCTGTCTGCTGTTTCGTGCTCTGCAGGGGGTGTACAGATAGTCACTTCACTGAAAACAGCTTCCTGTTGTGAAAATAGGTTCATGAGAGCGGGCGAGAGTGAACCAAAACAGTAAATTTGCAAAATCAATAACCTGAGCTAAAAGTAGCTGAAATGCTGCATAGCTCTGTTGGCTGATAGCGCTCTGGTTAGTCACAACAAAACCTCTTTCCTGTAAAGGTTACAAATGAAAATCTTTTATTTTATTATAACTGTAATTATTGATTCTTATTCATTCAGACTGACTGTGTAAGGAAATGTATCTAAAAAAATTGAATTTTATTTGGACAAACAGAACCACTCTATATACTAAAGTCTGAAGCAAAGCCTAGTGCAGCTTTGGCGGAACTTTTCCCCTCCCCTACTAATCCCAAAAAACAGTGTTTGTCAGTGGTAAATACAATTTCTGATCAAGTTGACAGTTGCAAAAGGATTAGAAGCAGTTTCACATGTATCACTTTGTTCACAGTAAAATACATAACCTTAATACAGAGCTTTGGTAGAAAAATGCAAAAACCTATCTTTCCTTTTTTGTGGCACAATTGTCCTCTTTATATTTAGCATCCACTTTGTATCTTTGCAACAGTCAGGTTACCCAAGGCCATATTTTCACTCATAAGCTGAGAGCTCTGAACTAGAACATGTGTGCTAAGGACTGTCTGTAGTGCATAGATAATATGCATCTTAAATTAAAGGGCAGGGACATCTTTACTCAGCAAGATGACATTTCCTCAGGTCAGCTTTTTGCCTTCCATGAGACTTTTGATTGGTCAGCTCTCAGGCAACCAGCAGGAGACAGGAAGGAAGGAGCTTGGAGACCCCTGGACAGTAATTGGCTCTGTACTGTCTGAGAAATCAAGAAAAAAAGAGAGCAAGATAGATAGATAGATTGACATCTAACTATTGTAACAGAGATGAATGAAATATCTTGTTTTGATGGTCATATATTGGGCAGACATTAACTACGCAGCCCACTAGACAAATAGTGCGTTTGAGTGTGTTGCTTACAATTGTGTGTGGCCCCTAATTGGCTACTGTAACTAGGTTTCCTGCAGTGATTCAAGCTGACTGCAGGGACAGTGATACACATGGCTGTGTGCACATACACACACAATCGCAGACATGGCTGCAATTAATGATGGCAATAAGGTCAACCCAGAGCCAATGCCAGTAAGAGAAAATGAGAGCAAAACAATACAAGATGGAGAGATAAATGAAAGAGAGAATTTAATGATTTGATATTGTTTCTTACTGGACAAAAAGAGGTATACAGCATAGAGAAAAAGATACGGCATTAATAGCCTACTGTGAGTCAACCAGTGACAATCTGAGTGACACCCTTTGAAAAAAAAACATACCAACCATCACCTTCTGGCCTGAGGAGTGTTCATTTTAATGTTGTGTGACTATTCTTTTCTTGTTAATACATTTCATTCCTTAGCCTACAATTTAGCCATCTAAATGTACCTGCATATCATTTGAGATTAGCTTCACAGCCTGTTCACTCTTAGTGCACTTTAGGAAATACCTCCTCCCGCATCCTTTCACACATTTCGATAGGGATAAACAAATGACATTCCCATCAGTCTAAACTGTACTTTGTGTTAAGTGCTAATAATCAAATGTTAGCTACTAAGATTGTGAACCTGGTAAAATATTATAACTGCTAAACACCTGCATGTTAGCATCATTATTGTGAGCATGCTGCTGGTGTCAGCATTTAGCTGAAAGCTGAAACACTGTGCCATAGAGCCCCACAGAGCAGCTAGCATGGCTGCAGACTTATGTTGTGTGTCTCAATATGGATACATGCAGTTCACTGCTACACTTTGTACTTCTATGTACTATCAAATAAAACACAGCCATTGTGCACTAACAAGAACTGCAAGATTACAAGATTTGACCGCTGCTTCTTTTTAAATGGTGAATTGTCACCAGGCTGTTTGTTATCGCCATCATTTGGCTGCAATGATAGTGTTCATTGTGAATGATAAATGTCCAGTGTTCCACACTCTACTTTCTGACTGTTATGAGTGCACCATCCGGGTACTCATAGTGCACTGTATTTTGCCATATTTGTCAGTGTGAATGCACTTATGCACTGAAACTAGTAAGTGTAGTCGTTTAGTTTTGTGCTGAGGGCTAGTAGTCTCCAGCATGTAACATTAGTACATTACATTACATTTCATTTAGCTGATGCTTTTAGACATAGTGTCTTATAATTGCTACATATGTCAGAGGTCGCACACCTCTGGAGCACAGCGGTTTATATGTCGCAGTGGGGAATTGAATCCGGGTCTCTCACACCAAAGGCATGTGTCTTATCCGCTGCGCCATCACCACCTTTAGTAACATTACACTTATGTTGTTCTAGCGCCAAAAGGACAACACAGAGAGAAGAGTCAGAGTTTCACATCCTACCCAAACAGTACTAAATGCAGACTAGCAGCAGTTTAAACAAGCTAACGTTAGCTTTATAGTGAGCAGCTTGCTACATTAACTGCTACGGAGGCCAACAACAACATAACAGTAACATTGGTCCAGATGATTGGCCCAACTGTTGATCAAATACGCAAATGTGCTATTTTATAGAAAAAATCCATCCATCCAGCTTCAGCTGGTTATCCTGCGTACAGGGTCGCGGGGTTATAGAAAATTTGCTGTGTTAAAAAGGGAAGCACTGACACAGTTTTCCACTTCAAGCACTGTGCTAAACAACGTTGAGCTAAAAAACGCATCTGACAAATGGTAGCATTCCTGGCCTTTTGCTGTGCTTTCTTATAAGGATGCAATCAAAACTGCGTTCCTTTATAGAGGTTGAGCCCCACTGCGGCAGCAATGCAGCATGTATGCAGTAAAATATTTGACATTCCCAATGGCTGCAGTCCTTTAAATAACTCAGTTTTGGCCTTGTATACAAACAAAGACACAGAGAACACACTCTTACATGACATATCCTCAGCCGACCTATTTACCTGATCAAAGCAAAGCCTGCTGACTAGGGAGGGTTTAGTGGACCTGAGGATTCTGTGTTTGTGTGTGTGTGTGTGTGTGTGTGTGTGTGTGTGTGTGTGTGTAGGGTGAGTGGGGTGCTCGCTAAGCAGTGTTCCTTCTCAGCTCTGCTTCTCAGTTACATCTCTCACATTCATACATCATTTGTAAAGAAAAGGGAGGGAGTATGGATGTGTTTGCAAATGTACATGCATTAAGTTACATTTGCTCCCAGGCAACAAGTTGTGATTTTAAGCTGTAGAACCTTGCTTGTGTGTGTGTGTGTGTGTGTGTGTGTGTGTGTGTGTGTGTAGTACATTGGTATCAATAAAAAGAGGGGACTTTTTGGATGTACAAGGTTGTCATCAGCCCCAGCATTTCATGGGACTGAGTGGATTTTCTGCTCCTCATAAACCAATTAAGAGTTTAAATGGAAACTCTTCTTCCTCTGGTTCATTTTTGGTTTTCTTCTCTTCTCTACCTCTTCTCTGTGAATTTTCTTATTCTTGCTGCTTTTCCTGATTTGCTTCCTATTTTGTTCTTGTGTTCTTGCCCTTCTTTTCTCCTTTTTGTCTTTCTTTTCCTCTCCTCTTTCTCTCCTCCACAGATCACCCCTCTTGTCTCTCCTCTTCTCCTGGTTTTAGATTAGTTTCATCTTCTCTGTTTTATGTTGTAGCCGTAGGGGAGAGTGTGTATGATAGTAATCTCAGCTGTCCGATTATATCTTGTTGCTCCGTTACTGAACTATGAGATGGTTTATTGATATTTTGTAAGAAAAAATATTTTCTAAAGATGAGTGCGTCTTGATTTTATCCCTGATCTAACTAGGCAACGTGGGGATTAACAGCCCCTTTCAACTAAAACATGCTTCAGGGCTCTTTGTTCCAAAAAATTCAAACACTTAAACTACAAGTGGCGTATCATTTTCCGAAATATTTGTGGCCCCATACCAAAAGCTCTTGGGATGCAGTCAGTTTGGAGAGATAAAAGATGTGAATTTTTAGTTTGTAGTGCAATGAAGTTAATCCAGAAGTCAGACATTTAAATAGACCAGTAGAGTACAGCAAATGAGTACTAAAAATTAGCACAAAGTCCTAAGGGTTTGAAGATAGTGTCAAACAGAAAAACATTCAGACAATGCACCAATGTTCCTCTGTACATATAGTGCAGCATGCTTTTCATATTGTTGATCATGTTTTAAAAATGTATGTTCCTCCAGAAGGACCTTTAATGTAAAAAATGGAATCAAGTTAATTAAAACCTTACTAATTCAAAACGATTTGACTTGGATCTTTAAAGCCAGTCATCACAGGGATATTTAGACTACACAGTACAGAATGTATTCTATATTCTTAATGTTATGTATCAATGTAATACTTCTTGCAGAGGTTGCATATCATTTAGTTCATTTCATAGTTTTTTACTTTTCCAACAGTTTTAGCCATGCTAGCAGTTGCAAGGCCAAGAGATGCTGTGCTGACATCCACATCCCCCTTTAGGATAAATTAATAACCGGTGATCCCTTAACTTTTAATTTAGCACCGTGATCAGCTCAAAATCTGTATTTGGTTTATGATCAAATACCTGCAAAACATTTGATGACATGTCCTTCAGCCTCAGCTTTACCTTGTACTAAACTAATATAGCTATGAGCAGTTGTGGCAATGGGTTCCTATTTGTCTGAAAACTTGGCAATGTGGGTATGGATGGGATAGGATGGAGACGGCATGGTGCCCTGCTGGTTGACAATATTTTCCATTAGTAGAGGATGGATTCGATCCATTGACCTCTGGTTTATGGGCCCAGCAGGCTTCCTTTGCACAACTCTCCACTCTCATTGTTAGGGCATTAACCTGTAGTCAGTGATTTCAAAAGAATTTCTTATTTTGTTAGTTCTTTTGGAGTATACACTAAAGTGGATTTGCAAAAAGAGACAACTCTTTCTAGGTAAAAGTACTGGAAAGCAATGCACCAAAGTGAAAATGTGTGTATCTGAAAGCTTAACATAATAAGTTAGGTGATGTCATTCTGAAGACGTTTGAAGAGTTTTTTCCATTTTCCTGCCATAGGATTGTGACCAGATATTCCAAATAGCTGGAGATAAACATGGTAGTGGTGGGCTTTGAACCCACACTTCATTACAGACTGGAAACGAAATCCAGCCCATTAGACCACTCAGCCACATTATCTCACTTTCTGAGGTGCTTGGTGTTGTTTGTTCATATGTTTTAAAAGATACCCTCACGATTCAGTTAGCATATATGTGTATTTGCTGGCCCTTACACTTTAAATGTTTTATTTACTCATGACATTGAATCACAGTACATGAGGACTGTTGGACAATAATCATCAATAAAAAATGCTTACTTGTCAAAGTGCTAAGCAATAATTTTAGTACAATCTGCATCAACAAACCATCGAGTTAAAAAGTTAAATATCTGAATCATATATCTGAAGATTTCCGCTAGATTACAGTGAATGAAAGGGTCTCATATGTTTTAGTGAAAAGGTCCTTGCTCATACATCTAATCTCACAATTGACTTATTGTTTTTGTGTAGATTGTTTGGGGCCAAACTGGAAAGCTGTGCAAACTCTTGATTTTTAGTAGAAAGATAACATTAGTAAGAAGAAGCAAAGAAAGAAGCAGAGAGCAAAAAACAAATACCAGCAAAAACAATAGGCTCCTTTCCGTGCTGGTCTGATAGCCCTGATAATTCAGCAGCTGCATGGCCTACTTTTGGTATAGAAATTGATTTAGGCAGATAATTCAGACTGCATTTTACTCCTCATTCAGAACAGATGCTATCTTTTTCCAATTTGTGATGTATGTACGAGCAATCATACGCAAAGACCAAATCAGTTCGCTGAGTAATGTTAATTTAATCAGATATAATGTAGAAAAGGCTTATTTTGACATTTGATTGTAGATCAGCTCTGTCAGTCATCAGTTATACCATGGTTGACAATGTTGCAGACTGGCACTGCAAAGCTATTATTTCCAAACTCAAACTTAACATGTTGAGGGCTTTCTTATGTTTTCTATATGAAGAAACATTCATTTAAATGTATTCTGAAGTACAGAAGGTAAAAATGTTGTTGCTTTAAACATACCGAATATACACTCAATTCTAATGTGCTGCACACACACCTCTTAACTTACTTAAGATGCACTTGAGTGTGTTCTCCTTCTCACCATGGAACCAGTGGGTTTGTTCCCAAATGTCCTCCCATCCACCTGGTGTGCAGGGTGGAGTAAATGAGGCGCTCCCAAAGTAAAAGACTTTTTAAAAACTAAACTTCTCCTATTATGACCTTAGACCTCCCTTAATACCCAGCTCTCCCTCTGTCCTCAGCCCACCATTTCAATCTGTGTCCTCTTAGTTTCCTTCCTCCTTCTCTCAACAGGCACACACACACACACAGACGCACACACAGGGGAGGAGTTGTCAGTCAAGATGGATGTTTAAGTTGGATCAACATCCCATATGGCAAAGTGTGCTTTATGTGTGTGTGTGTGTGTGTGTGTGTGTGTGTGTGTTTGAAGAGCTCGTCCCACGGGCTGTGCCATAGGATTTGGCACCGTTCAGCTCTGCTACATCCAGTCTGCTATTGAGATGGCTAAAATATATATATATACACACACACACACACACACGCTCCGCCTCAGCCCAACATCTCCATCTCACTACTCAACAGCTCTGAAACTTTTTAAATACTGTGGAGAATATTTGGAAATTATGCAGCTCAGAATGGTGATTGAGGATGTTTACTCGTTGAAAACCTACCATCATAATTTAGGACATCGGGTGTAATACCATTTTGATTAAGATGACTGTGCTAGCTTTAGCCATCTTGCCTGAGCAGTGAGCACAAGCTTAATATTTTGCTCATTTGCTCAGATAATACTGAGCTATATCTTACTGTGTGATTATTTGGTATGTGGAAGAAGGTTCCACCTTTTTTGTATTTGCACTACAATGCAGAATACACGCCTTCAAGATGTGAATATAGAAAGTCACATCAATCCTTTGAGAAATATAAGAGGAGAGAGTATTTTTCAACTGCTTTAGCATACTGTTTACTATTTATACCTGCCGTTCTGATCACTAGTAATAACGACACTGACATCTGACATGATCTCAGTTCTGATCTTATTCTGAATGCATGGTATGCATATGCAGAGGTCATGAACAGCCGTGTAAAATAAGTGGAGCAGGTTTCTCATGACTTCGACAGCACCTCACCGCAGAACCCATCAATTTGCAGAACTAATCTTACATATTCATACATTATTCAAAATATACTTGTTGTGTGTCAGTGCTGATTTGACAGCTTCTGTCTTACTTACACGCACAGTAAATCACCCATATAGAAGCAGAGTGACACATCCTAGATATCCAGCCGTAGCGCAGCCCCTCACATACACATGCTGTACTCCACACACACAGTAGCGCACACTTTTGCTTCTACATACGTACACACATACACTCAGTCTGAACCTTGATGACTGGGTCTTTTCCTATCTGATCGGAAGTGCAGTGTCTGCAACTCTTCCTCCGTCCTTCAGAAGAAACACTCTTTCTGCTCCTTTTGCTTCTCTGTCTTGATACATCTCTTTTACAGCTCATTTACTTCTCGTTTTTCCCCAAACCCTCAGGAAATGCACCATGCTTTGAAGCCGAGTTGACATTGGGATCATCACGTGATGCACACATTGGCCGCACGCTACTTTTTCCTATGGACTTACATTGGGAAAGAAGTGGCTGTAAAATGGTGGCAAATTTTATTTTAGCTTCACAACCACCTGAACCCTGTTTTTACATATTTGGTGTCAAAATGAGTAGTAGGGACAAAAAGGACTGGAATCTGTGCTGTAGATGACTTCATCCGGCAGCAGTTGCTGTGGCTGCAACGTGTTTCTTCGGGGCAATTGTGCCTGTCAAAATTACATCCACAGAAAGTGCTTCTTTTTGTAACATCATGTAAAGGATCACTACGAGTGACTCCTGGTGACACCCATTGTTTTTAACAGGTAGCTGACGTACAATTCTCGCTCTAAAGTTTCGTGACAGGCGAGGAGGAAAGACGATGGTGGAAATGTGAATCAGAGCCGGAGAGAAGAGTTTGTTGTGTGGAGTAACGTTAGGAAATAAAGTCTTTCTAGCAGTTCCTCTCCTACCTCTCACCCTTGTGTCCACCGGCAAATGTTCCTTTGATCCCCACTACAGTCAGCAGAAACCGAAAATTTCCCAGCTCAGCCGAGGAAGATGGGGGTTGAAGGAAATGCTACTTGCTTGCTCCTGTGGGGTTGCACAATGCGGAAGCTAAGTGGAGGATCTTGTCTTTTTAAAAAGAGGTGTGGGGTTTACTGGTGTCTTGACAGGATACAAATAGGCTAAATGGGACGTTGAAAATATAGACAAGGCTGCATTTTCAAAAGGTCAAGACTATCATTCTGTACAGAATGTACAATAAAAAAAACCTAACTAGCTTGTGAGCTAACTACATGGCAAATGTGTAAATGAGTCAGCTAGCTCGCAAGCAGTTTTTAGCCACTCAATGCAAGACTCTGTTCTTTTTACTTTCAAGATTAGCTGTGATTTATGACGCCTGTAAACAGTGGCAGGTTACAGCATAGCTAACAGAAAGTAGGCCACCTTGTGTTGGAAGTCTAAGAATGAACACAACGATGTATAATTGATTTTATAAGGTTCTAGCTTGTTTGTACAAGATAACGGTTAACTGATCAGATATTGTAGTCATCATCTAAACCTCCTAACGGGAGTTTGATTAATGAACCAGCTGTAAAATGAAGAGAACCCAGTCAACTGTGGCTTAGACTAGAACCATGTGTTCTTGTGTTTATAGTGATAGCAGTGATGCGATTTTGCTTTTTTTATATTGTGGGAACATCCAGTATGGCTGGCATCACTTGAAAAACCTGTGTGAGAGATGAGATTCACAGGAAAAGGTGTAGTAGGTAGCTCCTGAAAAGATGAGTTACTATACTTTCAGCACCCATATTGCTCACACAATAACAAGTTTTCAACAAACAAGCTGTAGCAAAAAATTGCCAGATTGCAAATCCATGCGGCCTCGCTTGGACAGAAAGCCAAACGTTAAGAGCTTCGAGAGGCTTTTTCAGTGTCTCACTAAGACCGCTGGCATCAGAAAGCACTGCAGCATAAAACTGTGATCTCGGATGATGTGTTTTTCCCATGACAAGCATCGCTTTTTGATCCATCTGAGCCATATTTTAGGGATAAAAATTGTACCAAATGCTAGGGTAAAGCATTTCTCCGCCGAGTCACTGTAATTTAGAGCTTGAGTTAAATTCAGAAAGAAAGATGAAGATGTTGCTAATGACTCATGACTTATGAAAGAGCCATTAACACATAAAAGTTTATAGCTCCTTGCACAAATAACCAGATGGAGCTGATTTGAATTTTCTTCAGAGGCACACATAACATCCAGTCACAGGAGGAATTTATACCATTGGACGTTTTTTAAAATATATGTTTTATTCTAATTTAATCCTGAATAGGAATATGTGTTTCTATGAATATGTGTTGATTTTTAAACTACTTCCTTCAACAAACTTTTTTTTTTTCTCCAGGAGAATAAATCTTCTTGGGCAACTGTTTTTTGTTTTTTTGTTTTTTTTCTTTCCGCAGCTCACCATTTAGACAGGCCTGCCTCTCCCTCTCTGTCGTGGTCCTTATCGCTCTCTCCTCCACATGCTTGCTCTGTCTTTTCTCCTGCCACTTTTCTCCATCTTCTCATCTGTCTTGCCAAGAAAACACCTCTCTGTCATCTCCTATTTCTTCTCATCCCACCCCGCTCTCCCCTTCTTCTGAGAAGTCAAAAATCTCTCAACCTCTATTTGACCTTCTCCGTTCAATTCCTTCGTATGTCAGAGTCTTTTATTTCCTTCTTCCCTCGCTCTTCCCCATTCAGAACATATTCTGACTGTCTGTTAATCAGGAGTGTCTTGGACACCCATTCATGATTCACTGAGTCATTACAATGGTCTATTTCCGACCAATGTGACACCCTGTATTACAACCCACCTCAGCTGTCTAGTTATTCCTTCCTCCCACTTTGCATCATTCAGACTGACAGACAGAGTGACAGCCACTTACAGCAGCAGAGCTGGACTCAGGGCTGAAGGTGCTGAAAAATCCTGAAAGTAATTGAATATCTTCAGTCCAGAATTCTGAGTAATTGGTGGTTTCAGTGATTTGTGAGCCAAATCTCATTAGGAACACTGTTTTGTTATTTAATTATATGCTGTTTTGAGGCCTTCTAGAGATCAGCTGTCAATCAAGCAGTGAGACTTTTCCTGTTTAGTTTCATTTGTGACACTCCTTTCTGCCTTGAGGGCCATCACTGCCAATGTGAACTACCCTTTTCCCATTTATTTGGTGCTCAGGATGCACCCTGTGGGTGTTCGTCAGTGCCTGAGGGGTCTGTGATGGTTCTGCCTGATAGCTAAAAGAGCGAGTAGACGCACTGAGATGTGTATATTTACTGCTCTTTGCCCACTGCTCACCTGCAAAGCACCAGTGCTTTTTTCAAAAGAAACGTAAACACACATGCACAAAACATATTCCACAAGCCATCTTTCTTTTGTCCCAATCCACCCGTGTAGCCAGCAGGGATTGGGTGTTGTGCTTATTGAAACCTCAGGGATAAAGGTACTTGCTAAGACGAGACCTTGAACATGCAACTGTGCCATTCAAAACTGCTTTTTTTTTTTTTTTTACAGCTGACAGCATGTTAGCATTCGATAATCCTGCACAATGCTCACTGACGTGTAAAAGCCCTTTCACACTAATCATTACTTTGGTCCATATATCCAAAGCATTATAGGAATGAGGATGCCCCCACTTGACCCGGATTAGGGGAATCTACAAATCATCTCTGCTTTGCACTCATTACCCACAATACAGTTCTGCAACCAGTGTGTCCGGTGCCATTAGCAGATTTTTAGTCCATTATGTTGATTTGCATTGAGCGTTATGGTTGTCATTCCAGCTGGCTGATACGGGCCAAAACTCGATTTTGTTTAAGACTTGTGAAGGATTCACAACTTTAATCAATGCTTTGATTTGTTTTCTTGCAAAATGCAGCAAAGCGAAAATGTGATTTAAACCTACATGTGCGAAACACATTAGAAAGAATATTGCTATGCACATACTCAAATGCATTTACATGTGTTCTAAATGTCATAGCCATGCTCTAATCTGCATGAGAACACATTGTGTTTGGAGGTTACAGCCAGCAACTTATCCGACATGTTGAAATGCACAAAAGCCAGTGGACTTGACCCACGAACAGCAGTAAAGTTTCTTGTGCACTTTCCACCTGTCTGTCTTTCTTTCCTGCTATACAACAAAATGTAATGTTAAGGTAAGCGACAGCTGTCAGAGTAAAGTTTTTTTACAGGTCATACATTGTATTAGGTATGAAGTATTCAGATGTCACTGCATCGAGAATAAGATCTTTATATCGCTGCTTTCTGATCTGTAATATTGATGTTTCAGATATTAAATAAATATGATGTTTACATATGTTATGTTATAGTACGAATATTTTAGTAGGTGGGATATTAATGGAATGCAAATGTGCATGTAGCACTCTGTGGTACAAATCAAATTACTAATGGAAAAGTGTTTTTTCTAAATCATAAACACAACAAATGTTAAACGGCTTAAAGAATGACAACAGGCATGTAGCAGTTTTTTTCTTATGAGGAGTGCCATTTAAAACATGTATGTTGACAGAGATTTAGATGCTTCTGTGATACATTTATATGAATATGTGTTTACACTGTGTGTGTGTGTGTGTGTGTATGCGTGCACGCGCTGGCTAGCTGTAAACAGTTGTTTACCACTGAATGTCTCCCTTTGAGAAATATTATGAAATATAATGAAATGTTATAAACAAAGACTATGCTGTAGGAAAGAGTGTGAACACACTATGAGGCCGACAGGGAGAAGGACTTGGTGTGGCAGTAAAGAGCGAGGTGAGTGTAATTTCTTGTGATGAGTGTAAACTGGTCTGAGCATCCACTGGGAATCTTGAGTAATTAGGGCAGCGCTCTCTCTTTGCGGCGCAGAGGAGCAGAAACAGGTGCGCTCGAGCACAATCAGGCAGACACACACACACACACACACACACACACACACACACAGTCAAAGTGGAGGCAAGATTCAATTTGAACTGAAAATTTGAAAACAATCAAACTATTGCAAGAGGGAAAAAGAATATAAATCATGAAATAAAGAAAATGCAAATTAGTTTTTTCCCTATGAAATTCAGCAGAACTAACCGTTTTCTTCACCACGTGGTCTACATTCACATGCTTAGCTTTCTTAGTTTTCTGTATTACAAGTGTAGTAGAAAGTAAGTACATTTCTAATATTGTTTTTATAATGGAACAATAAAATAACAACATTAAAATGGACAAACTAAAAAAGGATTTACACCAAGGCTAATGATCCGGCTTACTCTGAAATCTATGGTGCTGCAAGCCTTCAGCACTCCTGCCTTCAGTGGCCTTTAGTGAAACTTGAGCTCAGTGCAGCAATACTTTTTCTCCAAACAAGATATCGTCTTAAGTTGCTCCTTAATACTCAAAACAAATTTTAATCTGTAAAAATAAAACTTTTTTTTGCAATACCTGGGGCAGTGTAATTGAGCTATGGACACGATACTGAGATATGATCACCTTTTGAGTCGATATGGCGAACATGTTACCTGAGCATGAATCTAGCATTCATTTGGATTCATGTTTGTGTCCACATGATACATTTAAGCCTGCCTTTAGTTTTGTTTTGGTCTCCACCAACTCCTGAGGCAATGTACCTGTCTCTTTAGCTTCTAAACGCTTCTAAATCAGCTAGCTTTGCCTGTCTGCTGGGCAGGAGGACCAGTGAGTTTAGAGCACTTTCACCGAGCAGAGCTGCATGCCGAAATCAACACTGATGACAGCGGTGAAGCTGAAAGAAAACATCAGAAACCCAGAATAAAACCTTTTTCACCTTTTTAATCTATTGGTAATGTGAAAATATTGGTCAAAGCAACTTCAAGTAGCCCAGAAGTAGGATTTATGATAAGTGTTCAAACCCTGAAGCGGTGGAGTCCAACTGTGCTTGTATGTTTTTATAGAACGTTTAAGTCCAGCACAGAATCATGAAAAATCAATAATGAATGAGCATTCTCAGTCACATTATTCAAGTTAAATAAATAAATAAATAAATAATATAAACTAAATGTTAGTTGGAGCCTCAAGCATTAAGATTTTCAAAGGAGATGATCCAAGCCAACAAACTGACAGAAACTGTGGCCTTAAGAAAAATACACTGGAAATGTTCCAAAGGCAAAGTTTTCTCCACTCTAGCTGTGAGTCAACAAACAAGTTATATCTCCTAGCCAGCATCAAATAATCTGCTCAGGGCATTTTTTTCAAGAGGAATTTCAACTTTGTCAAGTTGACTACACTTATACTTCTAATCCTTTAATTTTTTTGGACATCAACTACAAGACGCTACCTATTGCTGAACTCTCGCCGACCCATAGTATCTCTCTTTTATCAGCCAATAAATAGTTTGCCTCGGCTCTCCTTTTCCTCATCCAGACTCTTTAATTGGATCACTTGTCATATTAATTATATCAAGGAGGTATGCAGACAGATAAACACGGCTCATAATGACTGCATGAGTTAGTAAACAATTTTACTGTCAATTACGTGCATCTCATTAAGTAACAATGATCATTTGTGTAGCACTTCACTAAACAAATGCTTGTGACAACATAAGTGCTATTTATGGAACAGTACAGCAATTTCATCTTAGTAAACGCGGGACAAATCAGATGTCTGGAGCGCACAGTGAAATTTAACTTGTGGTGACAACAGACATGAACATGAGTAGTGGAAGAGATATTCAGATTCTTTACTTAATTAAGGTACTAAGCGTACACCATTACAAGTGTCCTGCAATATATGACCTTTTCAGACCGTTAATACTAATGCAACAATGCATTAGCTGCATTTTGCTGTTGTAGCTGTTAAAGATGAAGCAATAGTAGTTGTAAGTAATAATACGAGAAGTAAAAGATAATAAAATTCAATAGTTTGGGCCAGTGGTTCCCAAGGGCCCCCCCAAAGGGTAGGAACAAAAATTTGGGGGGTGTTGAGATCATTAATGTGGTACAATATGAAAAAGGATTAAAAAAAATCTGCTACATTTGTTTCCTCGAATTGATAACTTTACCTCCTTCTGGGTATTTAAATTAAACCAGATGGTTTGAAGGGAAATAATTCTTTGATGGATCTGGTGTCAGGTTGTAGAAGTAACATGAAGCATTACAGAAGGTCCTCACTAGACACTGCTTTTTCATAAAGGGTCACAGGTCAAAAAGGTTGGGAGCGACTGGTTTAATCTTTAACAATACCTTTTATGAGCTTTTTCTGTTTTTTGTGATGTAAAATGTTAAAATGAACACTAATTAGTTGGCTTTCAGATAAATATTATTTAGTAAAAATACTATATTTACCTCTGAAATATAGTGAAGCAGCATAAATAAATAAAATAGTAGTTAGGTAAATAGAAATAAATAAAATAAAATAAATGAATAAAATAAATAGTAAATGCTCAAAGTTCCTCAAAATTGTAAGGATTGAAAAATAAAGATGCAGAAATCCACATGTCAGCTGTGTGTGTGTGTGTGTGTGTGTGTGTGTGTGTGTGTGTGTGTGTGTGTGTGTAGTGTTAGGGTGACTGTGGGGGCAGCAGCAGGTGATCAAGGTGACCGGACAAGAGTGAGGTTGCCAGGTTTGGTGGCACAGTATCCCCCTCCTGTATGTCAGACTTCAGAAGGACTGGCATAAACACACTCGCTCAGAAAACCCTCAGTAACCTAACGCCTGCCAAAGTCTGTCTCTCAGGGACACCAAGTTCTGTTTCTTCTTCATTTCTGATTAAAAAACCCTGGATGTATTTCTATACCAACTTACTTCACGAGTTCCACTGCTTAACATTTAGCCCAAATCCTAACACGTAAATTGCAGCACTTTCAAGCATTGTCAGGAAGAGTTGTTTTGCTTTTTCACATCTTGCGAGGACACTTAGAAGCACAGAAACACACAGTGCACACACACACACACACACACACACAAACACATAAATTGCAGTTCCAAACTTTCACTGCTCAAAAGACCTCGATGTGTACAAGCCTTGCTCATCTAACCTTCCTCTTCCTCTCTATTTTTCATTCAATATATCCACCCTTTTCTCTCTCATACCCTCTTCCTCTCTATTTTTCATTCAATATATCCACCCTTTTCTCTCTTCCTCTCTTTTTGTCCAAAGGATAAACCCTGTGGCCTTCACTGTAACCTTTATAGGGAGAGTATAAGACACTGTTTCCACAGAGGCAATTATCTCAGTGTGTTAAAGGATTCGACTTATGACAATCTTACTCCGGTGGAACTGCAGAGCAGGTCACCAGATAAGCCCATAGGAGTCAATGAAATCAGTTAGAGATGTCTACTCTAAATAATGATTTACCACAGTTGTCATTGCCATTCTGTTTGTCCTTCCATGTGTACATATTAATCCTTTAAAGGCACTGACAGCTCACACACAGAGACATGTGCTATGGTTTTGCATCAGATTACGGCATGCTCACCGGCTGTTTCTGCTGCTGTTCATCAATTCCACTGTGGTTCATTTAAAATATTCAGTAGATAGACAGGTAGGGAGGCTGAGAGGCAGGGGAGAGAGAGAGAAGAGGGAGATGCAAAGTGATGATGGAGAACGAACGTCGGGTAGGTACAGTAGGTGGAGTGAGAGGAAGATACAGAGAACAGATTTGGAGATTGCAAGAGGAACAGAAAGATAGAGAGAGGAAAGTGAAGCTGCCAGCAGTCTGTCAGCAGCATGTGACAGGTGTAGGAGTTCATTATTTCACCGGCTTTACATACAGTGACTACCGTTCACTCTCTATGTCTCTCCCTCGCTCTCTTTCTCTCCTTTACCGTCCTAAATCTGCGGTGTGTTAGAAAAGTTGGTTAGAAAAAGGTATTCATTCTCTCTGTAGTTTTTTTTTTGGCACTTGCTCTCTCTCTCTCTCACACACACACACACACACACACACACACAAACACACAGAATTCAATTCAGTTCAGTATGCTTTATAGGCTTGAATGTCAGGTGAACAACATAGCCAAAATGATGAAGGGAAAAACACACAAAAAAAAAGTAGTGAAGTTTTCTCTCTCATCAATCTCAAAACTCTTTATTATCAAATTTTGAGTCTTACAGCTAAAGCCTTTCTCCCTTTTCAGTCATGGCATATGCTGGCTTCATTTATCCATTAAAGTCATGGCTTATTGTTATTCAGACACACTACGCAGAGTTTAGTGAGTAAATTGAAACACAAAATGGGTTTTGAAGAAGGAAATTACGCCCTTGAGTCCTACATGTACATAATCCCATTCCCCCTTTACCTTTGTCAAAACGTACCTTTGTCACACTCTCTTGCACTTTTACCCAGCTCAGTCTCCCTCTCCCTCTCTGCAGGGTGCTGTCAGTGAACAGGTGTGCAGCTACTTCTCTTTATTAATGACGGGCTGGAGGAAAGCAAAGGGGACGCTGTGTGTGTGTGTGTGTGTGTGTGTGTGTGTGTGTGTGTGTGCGTGCGTCCGTGCGCAGTGCATGCATGCGTGCATAACACACTAGAGGACTGACAAATGTCGGAGTGACTGTGCCTCACGCTCCATCGACACAGTGACAAATGGAAAGGGCAGGGACACGTACATATAAATACACACCTATACACACAAAGGGACAGAAAGAAGCCGTCTGACAGAGGACAGTGTTTTAAGAGCTTGAAAGATGTTTGGTTCTGCTTGGAGGAGAGTTTCTGAAATTCATTTAAAGTGAAATTTTGCTATCTTTTTGCTTTGAGAGATTTCCACCCTGTCAAGTTGTTTAATCAGGTATTGGATCTTAAAATCTTGTTTCTTTTGAGAAGGTCTGTCAGTGTGATGAAATAATATCGTTCCAGCGCAGCGTTGCCTGTTTGGGGGAAGATGTTTTGGATTATGTTTTCATGGTGGAGAAATGACTCTCTCCTTGGTCTGTCGGTACTGTCACAAACTGGCTCAGGGAATGTGACAAATAGGGAGTCCATGCAAGGTACTTATTTAAAACAAGTATAATTTATTAAAATAAAATAAACACAAGTACAAAAGAAGATGGCACAGTATGGATGTAACCTGCTAGAACTGAGCCCAGCCCTGACAGTTTTGTTAATGCCCCCACCCCATGCCCTATCCTAAAAAGTCCTCAGGAATTGTTTAAAAAGTTCAGCATCCAAACTCATAATTTTACTATTACAGATAAACGGCCAAGTCAATAACCATGCTCCATAATGTGTGGACCAAGAGTATTCAGCCTCCACATGGGCTTGTCGACCTCCACGTCATAGCCTAAACTGGGAGACCAAACCTAACCTGGTATCTGGCAATGTGCCCCCCCCCCCCCCATAAACTGTGTGTCAACCCAGATAGTTTCTTGCATTCTAGTAAATTTATGGGCTAATTTTCCTGAAATGCAGGAGCATTGGTTTAGTTTAAATGGTGGAGGGGACAAATAAAGAGTTGAGTGTGAGGGTCCTCCCCCAGGAAATTTCAAGCATTAAAGATGTAATTTCCTGCATTCTGATGAAAATTTCTTCACCAATTTATGGTTAATCTTCATCTATATAAAAGAAAAAACAATATTCAGGCCGTAGGTGACAATTCAAAATATTAAAATTTAATAGAACATAATGCAGTCAGGCTTTCAGGCATTCTGTAGCTATTGCTTTTAAATATGTTTTCTCCTGTAGATCAGCTTTTCTAATATAATAAAATCCCTGCTGAGTCAGTACACACGCTTGGCCTTCTCTTCTCTTTTGAGTCTCCATTTGGGGAAATAACCTATGTCGGACTTTTTCACTTCAATGATAAATGAATTCATTTTAATTCAGTTATAAACTCCTGCTTTTTAATAACCCCTGTGTTTCAGCAGGTTTTCTCCTCATGTTCAAAGCTTTCTGCACATCCAGAATCTCTCCCGTATATCTGTGTTCTCTAACATGTCCATAAAAAAACTCCAATATTATGAGACTAACATCATCATTTAATGAAAATTCATAATATTTTAATTCCACCTGGCCTATACTCTGCTGTGCATTACATTAGTGATCCGCTGCTATATAGCCTATCCTATCCCTATGTCGCCTATGCCACGGGCCGGCCCTGTGCTAGAAGGGAGGGACTGAACTGAAAACATGGGCTACTTTTATAGCCCATGAGCCCAGGTGAGTGCAATCAGCTGACGACCCTCCTAATTCAGCCAATTGCCTGCTGAGGTTGGCAGGTAGGGTTGCCAACTGTTCCGCATTAGACGGGATGTCAGGCCTAATTGATTTGTCCCATACGTGACCTCTTTTGTCCTGTTACTATGCTGATCTGACCACTGACTAATACAACAGCAACAGCAGCAGTGCTGATCACGACGCTTGACAACGGTCACGACACCTTTCATCATCCAACCACAGCCCCTCCTCACGCGCCCCACTATACGTTAAGTAACGGTACATGCAGCTACTGTGGAAATTGACAAAAAAGTGGCAAGTAAAGCCTTGTCGCCTCATGTATCACCCTGTCAAACATAGGCTCAGCTGCAACTGCACCGGCTGTCTTGTTAAGCCAAACGGTGCATTGTTTCATGACTCAAATGTTGTGAAGAAGATGCACTTGGTAAGAACTAAAGGTGAGATGATCACAATAAATGTTTTAGGAACAAAGACTGTGCGGGATATCCTGAATGATCTATTCCCAACTGAAAGTAAGCCTCTGTTTATCTCTGTCGCCACCAACGCCTCAAACAAAGGAAACTTCCAGTGTGCATTAGGTATTTTTCTGTATCAGATGGAGTGCGGTGCAAGTCACTTGACTTTAATGAAGATAGAAGAAACTGCAAATGGTATTCAAGTTCTGATGAACTGCCTGAAAAAGCATGAACTGGAAAACACATCACAAGTAGCTCAGTGAGAGCGGCATCACAGTAAATTTGTTAGTGTTCACATTTATTACAACAACAGAGATATAACTGGAAACCATACACATGTAACACACACACATACAGAACAATGTCTAAAATCAATCCAGGTGTGAAAGCACCCTTAGGGTGCCTCAAACAAAGGAAACTTCCAGTGTGCATTAGGTGAACTCTTAGGGTGCTTTCACACCTGGTTCACACCTGGACCCTTAGGGTGCTTTCACACCTGGATCAATTGGAGACGTTGTTCCGAAACAAAGGGGCGCTTCCCTTTTGGCCCGGTTCGTTTGGTGATATGTGAACACAACAATCGCACTCTGAATAGGAACAAAACAACTGAGCTGAGATCGTCTAGAAGAGGTGGTCTCGGCTCGATTCCATACGATCCCTGGAGCGGTTCGTTTGTAGTGAGAACACAACCGACCCATGAACCGGAACAAATCAATGTGTTGCCTGGCAACCAACGCTAAAAGATTGCTTTTCAACAGCTTCGGCAGCGTATTTTGCTGCGCTATGTTGTTGTGGTTGTATTATGCAGGCCTGCTGCTGTCGAAGTTTTTTTAACTTTGTGTGGCGCTGCTCGACGGAGCGTTCAAAACCCCTCTCTTTAATTTTATCACTGACCTCACCTTTTTGCAACGCGAAGTCCACCTGAGATTCATTTTGTGTTACTGTTGTCATGGAGATGTCCCCCAATGGAATGCGCGACCTGCACGCATAAAGTAGTGATGTAATGGTGTAAGGAAAGCCCTGGAAGGGTGAGTGATTTGGACCGCTTTACAACATTTTGGTGTGAACACGAGTGACGTAATTAATTGATTCGGAACAAAGTATCAGTTCCCGAACAAAACATATCGGTCCAGGTGTGAAAGCACCCTTAAGCCCCGTTTCCACTGAGTGGTGCGGTACGGTACAGTTCGGTACGGTACGCGCAATTATTTGCGTTTCCACTGTCAAAAGTTGTGAATGGTACCAAAAAGCCGAACCGTACCGTACCACTTTTTGGGTACCCTTTCGTTGGGGTACCTAGCACAGTGGTACGGTACTAAAAGGTGGAGCTAGACTCACTGCAGAACGATTGGTCACTACATCACTACTTTCCGGCATACACCACGCCTATCAAGTAGGGTACTGTTGGCAGTGGAAACGCGAGGCCCGATCATGGTTTAGCGACCCGACCCGAACCGTACCGTACTGAACCGTACCGCACCACTCAGTGGAAACGGGGCTTTAGACTACGTGGTTGGGGTAAGGGAAACTAATGTTGATTGTGGGTGGGAGATGGAATGTGAAGCTACAAACTACCTCCACTTTTGATACTCAGAGATAACAGCTATTAATCTCATGCCCAAAGATGGCTTTTGTCAGGATAACATGAACACAGGTTGTTTGAACAAGCAACCCCACTTGGAATGCAAGTGCACACGCTTTCCTCATCCTGGTGCCTGCAACAGATCACAGTCCGGATAAAACATTTAATTTAGCCTGAGATACAGCAGAAGGCGTGATGATCTAATTGGTCTGGTCTATTTCCGCTCCCTTTGACATTCCTGTTTTGTCATCTCCCATTTGTTTATTTGCTTGTCTGGCTCATCCTTTGGCAGCAGTGGTTTTTGCTTTGTGTTTCTTTCAGTTGGGGAATTTTGCATTTTTCTGTCCAATCTTATAGCTATTCCTCCCATTAAACTCTGCTAATTTGCAAATTGCTGCATGGCACAGGTGTGGATTTCTATACACATCGTGGCAAGGGCAATGTCATGCTGAGGCAAAAATATTTCCAGTTTGTGTCAGTAGTGGAGGAAGTGAAAGGCAGGAGGAAACGTCATTCCAACATTTTTATCTGGATTGGAACAGAAGAGGTCTGTGGATTGCACCAGGAGGCCTTTGGTTTAATGGGAAATATGGTCTTAATTTTCAGAAACACTAACTTTACCTCAGGTGTGAGACAAATCATCAGTCATCTCCTCCCTCAGATCATTTATTAGGGTAATTATACCAAAGTACCGCATTTAATTTGACATTGATTTATTTATGTTTTTAATGCTACAAACAACCTTTTCCTTTCTTTATCCGCCACAGTATCTTCTTCTTCTCATCTTCTTTTTACCTTTGTTTCCTCTATCATTATTCAATGAGAGGTAACTCGATAAGGGAGAGCATTTCCTACTTTCTCATTATCTCTCCTAATATGGCTCTCTTTTGCTCCTCCACATCTGCTTCCTTTGTTTCTCCTCTCCATCTTCCTTCTGTACCTCCCTCTATTTGTCCATTCATCCATCCATATAGACCGTATACACCTTTTCAGAAGTTATTATGCTTAATAGGAAGGCCAATGTGTTCTGCTTCCCAGGGAAATGGGACTCATTACTTTTCATTAAGTACTTCTTCTTTCCTCACCCTCTATATTTCCCATTTTTTCCCATTCTTCCTTTTTTGCCCCTATTTTTTCTGCTTCACACATCATTCTTCTTTCACTTCTGAGCCCTCCCACTTGTATTTGTCTTTCTGCTCCATGAGCTCATATACAAAACCAAGCATCCACTTTTTAAACATATTTGAAGAGTTTCAGACCGGACTGATGCGCTGAGGCTTATTTCCATGAATTAACTACATGTAGCACAAGCACAGTGAATGTGTCAAGAGGCACACGGCAGAACTATAACACAGTTGGAAATGGTACTGTAACTGTGCTGAGCCTGGCCGGGCAGCCTGACCAATCAAATCACATGTTTTTCTTCTCTTTAAGATAGCACACACAGTTGCAGAGCACTCTGACCATTTGGTGATAGTAAAGTCCAAATCCTCTTACTTGAAGTACTAAGAATAGCACAAAATACAAGTGCACCATGTGGTGTTGACCTGTCTGTGGTGCACCAAATGACCAAACTGGCAGAGCACCCTGGCAGGGAGGACAGTCCTTTAAAAGGGAAGGAAAACAACACATTTGATGAGTTGATTTAGCACCAAACATGTCCACACCAATTAAATTTTGCTCATAATTCAATCCCGTTTCAGCTGTGCTGCATATTCACCAAGGGCCACGGAACTGTGTCGGTGCAGCTGATTGAAACCCAGACACCTCAAACTGTGAAGTAAGATCAGAGGAAGAGTCACATCAAAAGAATTTAGGTTGAGTATACGTATGAGTATGACTATATGGACGCATTCGATACAGCTAAAAGATCATTTCCATCTGCAGTCCTTATTTGGCATCTTCACACCTGATTGCATGCATTGTCGCTCATGAATACAATATGATCAGTCATGATTACTGAAATATGATAAATGTAAATATTTTCAATGACTAATCTATATTGCAAATAATATTTATATTTGGCCACAGAAACGCACTGCAACAGCATTTAAGTATTTAGTAGAGCACCACCTACTGGAATGGATGTTACAGATACTGTAGACATTGGAAGTATCTGTGGTTTAAATCACAGTTCTTCAAATATCTGCTTATGTTTGGTTACTTGAAGGAATGTTCATTGGTTTATTGGTTCTAGGTTGAAATCCGCGTCACATACTGTCACAATAAAGTGGTCACATCTCTTTTATACCTAGAAAAAGACAGACTTTTAGCCAAAACTGAGGATGTTTTGTGCAAAAGTATGTATACCGATGGATCCTGAAAATATGATAACGTTGGATTGAACTTAGTAGTCAACCCAACTTTTACCACATTCGACATAATTCATTCAATTGAATTTGAATGAGATACGCTCCCTCCAGCATGTATACAAGGTGATTTTGGACAGATGAAACTTGACACTGTCTGGCTGCCAGTCATATGACTCTCCAGGGTCTTTGTTGAACAGCTCTAATAACAAAAACAGTGTTTTTGTTATTAGAGCTGTCCCACAATACCAATCCTCCATGCAAACACTCTGGCTCTCATCGTCCCTGCAATACACAAATTAAGTTAATTGATGTTTTTTGCAGCAGCAGTTTTGGTTTTAATAAATGTCACTTGTTTCTTCTTTTTGTGCAACAATATGGGTTGTCTGAAAGAATAGTCACGAGTATGTGTGTGTGTGTTTTCTTGTGTGAGGGTGAATACATTTCAGTATGTTTGGTAGCATTAGACAGAGGGCAGATTGTGGTCAACTCCATTTATTCAGCAGTGACGCTTGTGTGTCATTTTGTGTGTGTGTGTGTGTGTGTTAATATGCGGTTGAGCGTGTTACTGTGGGTTATGTGTGTGTTGGTGTGCATGCTGTTTGTGTGTGTGTGTTGTGGCACTACAAGCCTTGTATGCTGATAGATGCTGTTGTAACTCCATTGCACTGAATGAAGGCCATAACCCACACATGCATTACCATATTCATACAGCTCACAAAATAGATTGCTTTGGTGTGTGTGTGTGTGTGTGTGTGTGTGTGTACCGTAGACTGGTTTGTGCTAGAGTGCAACTCATTTTGAGGAGTCATTTTGGAAAATGGCAAACACACTTGGTCTCTCTGTTTGTCACGCTTCTCCTTGCTCTCTCAACACACACACACACACACACACACACACACACACACACATGCATACATACAGTATGCTCTCTCACTATATACGTATATAAAGCTCTATCCAGGCTAAAGCCTATTCTCATAAAATGTGTTCAGAGAAAAGAAGTAACCATCAAGTCGGCTGTGTGCTGAAATTGAACATCAGCACAAAACACTGGGCCAAATGGCGGATGTTCCCTCTCTCATTCTAATCTTATTCTCTCACCTTTTTTCTCCCTCTTTTGTTTTTTACTCCTTTTCTTTCCTTCTATTCTTTTCTTTCTCACCTGGGTGTAAATTGCCCTGCAGTGGTGATAGACTGTGTGTCGCCGCACCTTTTTTGGACTATGTGCCCCACTTCTGTCTGTGTGTGTGTGTGTGTGTGTGTGTGTGTGTGTGTGTGACTCCTCTGTTTTTTTTTTTTTTTGTGAGTGTGCGTATGTGTTTGTACCTGTTTGTGAATGTCAGGATCATTACCTGTGTGTGTGTGTGTGTGTGTGTGTGTGTGTGTGTGTGTGTGTGTGTGTGTGTGTGTGTGTGTGTGTGTTTGTGGGTCAGGTCAAGCTATTATTATGGCAGCAGCTGTAGTGGTATTGCAGGGGATTGTGGGAGGTGTGCAGACAGGCTGGGGGCTCTGAAGGGCTTTATGTTTGAGTGACAAGCCTGAAATAAATAAGCTGCACCCTGTGCAAACTACATAACTCACAGTCCTCCAGCTATTAAATATAATAAAACATACTTCCTTCAGTAACACTGTTAAACTATATCTATTTCATCTAATGAGCAATCTTTAAGGAAAACTCACTCTGATTTATAAACATTTAGATTATACTACTTTATCTAACAAAATAATGATTCATGATCTCTAAAACAAAAACAAACAAAAAAAAGAAAAGACTAACATCAATAAAGAGGACCAACAACAAAACTGTAACAGCAAAATGTACCAAAGGTTTACCATTCAAAAGTGAAAGAGCTTCAGTGGTCAATTGAAAGATACTATTTCTCCACAATTTAACCGCTTTTGACTTGTTATCACAAAATGAGAGAAGCTCCCCAATGCTCAGTAGAATGTCCCACAAGTTCCACTAACTGCAGTGGAAAATTCAGCACCACGGACAGCGACCCCCTACAAGCAGCAGTTGACAAGCTGTCCACGAACACCCCCTCACCACCTCCACCTGCGTCAAACATCAAGAAAAGGATACTTTATCAATACAACCTTACAATGTGACATTTTTCACTTTTTTGAAGCAACTTTGTTTGCTTTAGAAGCACAACAGAAACACCTAACTAATGTTAGAAACACCTAACACTAAATCAAACATGTGACATTTGTTGTTGGCATTTAAATGAAGATCAAAATTTCAGGGAAGGTGGAGAACAATTTTATTTTTAATGTTTTTGTTACTGCATTTTTTACTTTGATACACGTTTGTAGAAACCTTAATGACAACATTGTGTTGGCCAAATGAAAAGATTAATACTATAACCCAGTATTTAGGTTTGTCACACTTGTCTGTGTGCCTCCGAATGTGCACATGTTTTGCCCCAAAACACTCTGCACTTTTTCAAACTCTGAAACTTTGCCATTTATCCAGGGTTATTTTCATTCTGCCATTTGGGAGCATCCATATGCAGATAGAGCTGAGGGGGAATAATATATCTGCCCATGCTCACACCTCGCCCACACATTTAATATGTGTACAGACACTTGCAGCTGCACTGCACCGTACACACACACACACACACACCACACACACACACACACACACATACTGCAGGCTTAGATACACGCCCACTCATGCACATACACTCACCTACACACACACAGACAAGTGTAGAAGCAGTGATGAATGAATTATTGGGAGTTTGCTTTGTTTATGACCTGCAGCTACATACGGTCCCGTCGTTTTAATGCGTTTGAGTGTGTGTATGCATGTACAAGTGTGCATGTGTGTGCCTGACCTCTGATAAACCTTGTCTCAAACAAAAGGCATTAGTCCAGTAGACCAAACTAATGTGATTTTCTATTAATGTGATGCCCTGGGTGTATCCTTGTGTGTGTGTGTGTGTGTGTGTGTGTGTGTGTGTGTGTGTGTGTGTGTGTGTGTGTGTGTGTGTGTGTGTGTGTGTGTGTGTGTGTGTGTGTGTGTGTGTGTGTGTGTGCGTGTGTGTGCGTGCGTGCGTGCGTGTGTGTTTGTTAGACAGTGAATGGACTCCACTCACACCTTCAATTTGTGTCCACTCATTAATTTACAACCACCAAGTCAGGCTGGTCTATTCTTTACTTAATTTTTAACACACACACACACACACACACACACACACACACACACACACACACACACACATTTCCAAAACCATTCAAACCAGTTTGTCTGTCTCTCATACATATGCAAACGTACAAACGCATACAAATTCACATTTGCTAAAACACACACACACACGAACACAGAGTACGTTTTTATGACTGTAGTCTTCTAAATATCTGGCAGGCTTGTCAATGATTCAATGACCGCTGGTAAGTTGTGTGTGTGTGTGTGTGTGTGTGTGTGATGTGTGTGAGAGAGAGAGAGAGAGAGAGAGAGAGAAAAGAAAGAGAGACATGGTGACAGAAAGAGTGATTATGTGTGCAATAAATCTGCTTAGGTGTGTGCATGTGTGTATATGTGTGTACAGCGATACTACAGTAAATCTCTCCTGCCTCTCTATGACTTAATGCATATTGCTAAATCTATAAATGTAACCAATTAAGTGGTCGGTCACAAATTTGCGATGCAAACTGCAAATGCAAATAAAGTCTTTAAATCTTTGGTAGTGAGTTAATGCAACACAAATTACACTTGATACATTTTACAGAGTGCTAAAACATGTTTACATTGACTTACAGTGGTATTCATGGTAACAAATCACATCCGGCATGGAGCGTCTGACTTCTGACCGCACACTTCAGCACAGGAGCAGAAATCTCACAAGTGGCTTAATGATATTATCTTGTAGCCACATCAGGGTGTGTCCACTAGGGGTGTACTGCAAAGCTACTAGCTGTATCTGTTCATGTCAAAATCTGTATTCAGATGTATTCAGGAAGTGAGCGGGGCTTATACCGAATATAGAAATCATATAAACTGCTTTCTTTTTCGTGATAAATTGCTCTCTGCCATGTAAACTCCTCATATTTACTATATACCTTATAAACACTACAAAATAGGTTAAATGTGTACTAACATTTATCAAAGAAGTAAACATGAATTGTATTTGAAACCTACCTTAAAAATAACAAAAGACAAAATGAACAAAGGACAAAAATATAACTGGCTCTGAAATAAGTTGCATTAAGTATTAATAATCTGGGTGGAAATGAATAATAGCAACAGAATAGGAGGTTTTAACTGTGGGAAAATAGAAGCCGGGTTTGTATTTGGCTAAATTGCTATAATTTAACTTGTAAAGACAACTGCAGTTTATAGTGGGAGCAGGCCCAGATGAAGCTTTTTTATTCAAATGAGAGAGAACCCTATTGACACAAAAAATGGGCCACAATAGCTAATCAAGGTATCACAGTAAATTATTTACTTTTTTACAAGTTCTGCTACATTAAGTTCTGCTGCTTTGGGATACTAGCAGTTCCTGTTGAAATTGTACATACGACCATCACATTACTTTTGCTACTGAAGAAAAAATCTGAATGTGATGATTATTAACCAAGATCTTTGGTTATAAGAAGCACCTTTTTGATACTGTATGATTTGTGGACATCCGATATCCTGACAACCTTGTGAGTTAGCAGTGTGTGTGATGTCAGTGTGTTTCAATTTGACTGAGTTGATGCTGATGTTTATGGCAAGTTGCAGAGGAAAAAAGGGCTATATTACACAATATGACAATATTACAGTCAACATTCGGATGATTTGTTCAGAGGGATTATCTGTTCATAGTTCAATAATGTTTTTGTATTTGTTTCATACACACACTGGTTTTTGGCAAACAAACAAGAGTAAACAGGATGTGAGGCTGAGGAGGTATTTTTGGGCAGATGACAGATTCAGAGGCTGTATTGCTGTGGGGATGTAACTCAGAGGGAAGGCCTTGTGGCAAAAGCCTGAGGGCTTCAGTTAAAACAGAGCTTCTATCTGAGCTTCAGACCATGAGGGAGGACAAACAGAAGTCAGAGGAACAAAGAAAAGAACAGAAAAAAGAGAAGGAGAGGAGCGGGAGAAGATGGAGGGGTCCATTTGGGAAAAGCTCCTTGTCATTTCCCATCCTGACCTCTGCGTTTCACCAGCTCCTGCTTGTCTTCCATCTACAACTTGTTTTTTGTTCGTTCCAGTTGACCTGGGCCCACCCCGACATCGCCGCCGCACACTCCCTCTCTTCTTTACTTTCTTTTCATTTGGGCTCGACCTCCTCTTCCTCTTTCCGCTATTGCTCTTTTTTCTCGCTCTTTCAATTTCTAGCAATATGTAGGGAAACGCAATATATAAAAGCCCGAAAAGGGCAAACAATTGTTCGTAAAACTGAAATGACCACAGAAATTGGATTAATTTGTATGTCTTGTCTGTTCTTTCTTTCAGATGTTCACTTCAGGTCCTACACTTGCCATTTCATTCATGTCACTCTCTCCGTATATGCCTTTGACATATATAAAAAAACATCTCTTGTGCTGTTGCCCCCACTAACACACACACACACACACACACACTTTCTCAAATTTATATTCAATGTTTTATTGCCTTGAAGGTAAAGAACAATATTGCCAAAGAAACAAGATAAAACAATCTCCCTGTCAATCACACTCTTTCTCTTTCTATGTCTCTCATTCTCTCAGTCTTTCTCCCTGTCAAGCATTTTTTTCTGTACAAAGAATCATTTATATATCTTATATAGAGTCCTAGGTGTTTTTGATGATTGTTCATGTTTTTCTTTATAACCTATTTAAGTTTCTAACCCTGTTCTCTTTTTCCATTAACATTTCTCCCCTCTGCAGTTGCCAGCCGAGTTGTACTTGGAGTCTGGCCACTGTGTAATGGCCTATATACTGTATTATCTATAATCATATTCTCATTCTTTCTTTTTCTCTCCTCACAGTGGATGGATGCATAGACTGGTCAGTGGATCTGAAGGAGTACCATGTTCTGGCCGGTGAACCCGTTCGGGTGAAATGTGCCTTGTTCTACAGCTACATCCGAACCAACTACACCATGGCCACCAACGCCAAGCTGCGCCTCATCTGGTACAAGAACAAAGGAGATGCAGAGGTAAGATCACCTGGGATTATAGATAATGACGGAAGAAAGAGAGGAGGTGGGTATGCAAGTCCAACGCTGACAACGATACATTGAAAATAATTCTGTTAGATGTCTGTCCATCTACATATGTCTGTGAAGGTTCTCAGTCATCCAGGTCATAGTTATCCAACGAAGGTTGAGGTCAAGGGCAACTGGCCTTGGTAGAAGAAACTAGAAGATGTTTCATCCCTAATTGAAGAGAAGTTCTGAGAACTGAAGACTTCTTCAGTCTCTTGGATGAGGGACGAAACGTCTTCTAGTTTTTTCTACCAAATCTAGTTGCCCTTGACCTCAACCTTCATTGGGTGTCCATCTACATACATTGAAAGATAGAACCCAATCACTTGTTGGATGTTAAGTAATCTTCATGGAGACTTTGCAGAAACTTTGGAGTCTTTTCCATTAAAGTCAATGCAAAAGAAATATTACTGAGTCTAATTTTTGGGATCAGGGCAAGAAGTAGAGTGGAAAATGTGCAAAACTACTTGACTGTGAGTTGAATTTAAATTATGTATATAAAAAATGGAAATAAAATGAAAATGCCTATGTTTTCATTTGAAAAATGGATTTTCTCAGGCATGTTTTAATGAATCTGTCAGGGTCAACTATCACAACAAGTGAGGAGGATATACTGTACCATAAGATTGGTTGGATTTTTATCAATACACCCTAATCAGGGGACATCCAGTCCGCTGCCTGCCATTTACCAGATCAGTGTCCCAAAGCAAAATGACATGCTAATTCTAAGCAGGTATTGAGTATAGAATGTGTTCACACTGTAAAAGTAGCAAAATAAGTATACTGAAAACACTCAGTATATCACATAAGTGAGTCCACCCCTCACATTTTTGTAAAAATTTGATTATCTTTTCTAGGGCTGTCCCCGACTAAGGATTGACATAGTCGAATCAGAATCGTCAAGTCCTGCCTAAAGTTGACTATAGTCGAATCATGTGTGTTTTTGTGTGCGGTCGCTCGCTCCACTTTAATCTTGAGAAGCTGCAGAGCTGCAGTCTCTATTCATTCAGTTTATTCATTTTCACTTAGAGGTGTACTCACTTTTGATGCCAGTGGTTTAGAAATTAATGGCTGTGTGATGTGTTATTTTGAGGGGACAGCAAATTTACAGTTATACAAGCTGTATACTCACTACTTTACATTGTAGCAAAGTGTCATTTCTTTAGTGTTGTAACATCAAAAGACATAATCAAATATTTACAAAAATGTGATGGATGGACTCACTTTTGTGAGATACTGTACTAAAAATGTCACATGTGGTTGATGATGTTGAAACACCAGGAACACCACAGAAAAGAAAAATTGTTAAACTGTTATGTATTTTGATTTTTTGCATACTAACCATATTGAGTGTGAAATTTGGATCTACACCAAGAATCTGTCTTTACATTCGTTTTGCTTGCTTGTGTTTGAGTAATAGCCAATATACAGAAACTAGAGGGACTGAAAATCATACTGTGGTCCCATGTGCTATAATAAAAAAGTTGCCCTCCCTTCCCAGCACTGTGGATTCCATCTGAATTGTAAAGTAGGATTTAGGTGGATTACATTTAGACCTAATGATACATGTAATATGCATCTCTACAGTACATTGAAACTGTAGCCCTGTGGATAGATAGCACCGTCAGTATTACATCATTGCATTTCATGTTATACCTTTCTGTCCTATTTGATTGTAATTATTTTACCTGTGCTAATACCTGATAGAAAGAGGACATTGATTTATGTGTCTTTACTGTACTTACACTTATATATAAATGACAGTCCTTATATCAGTAATTGTTTTATTATTAATCTAACATTGTCTGTGTCCTTTAGGAGCCGATCATCTTCTCAGGTCATAGGCTGAGTAAAGAAGACGACTCCATCTGGTTCAGATCTGCTGAAATGGAAGACAATGGATTCTACACCTGTGTACTAAGGTAACCTGTGCGCACAGCTAAATTCCTTTTGACCAATAACTTGACACCGTCATGAGTCGACCGTGAATCAATATGACTAAAAACAGGTTTGGGTAGCAACCTAGATTCTCCAAGGAAGCATCATTTACAGTAGGATTATTTCTGGTTCAGCTGGATGCACTGTTGATAACACTTCGTGAAAATCACATAAATACTGCTCCTCTCCCCAGATGGCAGCTAGGTCAAAGTACACTGAGCAAAACACAGACTTTATTTTGAAGTTTTACTTCCAGCCACAGCTCATATACTTCTTAAGACTAAATAAACACAGCAAGGATTTCATCAACATGCAAACAAAATATTTTTGGCCTTCCTCTGACATGGAGCAGCTCTCTTGGAGTTGCCTCAGAACTGTTGATTTCTTCACATAAGAACAACCTTGGAATAGAGTTTTGACTCTAAGTCTTCTGTCTCTATCCAGGTGGCCCATTTACATTGCTTGGGCAAACGGCAACAATGTTTTCTTGGTGTTTGAATGAAAAGAATGTGGTTTTCATTCGACACTGCTCAGCATGCATTTTAAGAAAATAATGCACCCTGCTCTCAGTAATCAATATTTCAAAACACAGATGGATGGTATCTCAAAAATGTAACTGTTTTATCATCAACATTTTGAGATATTCACTATGAAAATCTGCTATTTATTTTAGTCAGTCAGTGGTACATTAGGAGTTTATCTTCAAAAACAGTTTTGTCATTACTTCATTACAATTGCTGAGGTCTGTTTAGAATATCAAATTTGTGTGTGTGTGTGTGTGTACGTGCGCAGCACGCATATTTGCCCTGCTAGCTATGTGGAATGCTGCCAGTTGAGTGAATTGAATATTTACAATATGGCTGTTGGCAATATAGCAGACTTTGGCCTGAGTTCTATGTAGCCCTTCAGGGATACGTGCATGTGTGTGTGTGTCTGTGTGAATTTGTTTGATACTACAGTGTTGGTGGTGATGGGGTACCAACTTGTGTGTACCAGTTGGCTTTGTAGCCTAGAACAAGGCTTACAGTCTTGTTTACCTGCAAGTGGATGGTGTGTGTGCAGAATGAACTGAATTAAAATATACCCTCTTGTAAAGTAAATATTTTGCCAGTCAGCCAATATCCATAGGGAAGAGTTCATTTTCCTGCTACTTTGAAGTAACCCTGTATAATGACCTAATGTCATTAATGTCATCTGTCAATGTATGTAAGTGGACCTGAAGTAAAGTTATAAGTTGTCATTTATTTGTTTTTTAAACAGTTTTCAAGGTCAAAATGAACTTGTACCCTCTTTTTGTTTGTAGTTTTGGCCATTTGTAAATCATTCAGACCATACAACCTTCAGGTTTGAAAGAGAAAACCAGTTTAGAGAATGACTTCCTGGTTTAATCTTGTCCTACAATACCTATGTGCAGATTTCCTGCGCAATGAGCGACTATTACCAACATTTTGGGGGTGCTCACTTTCAGTTTTACGTCCAAAAATAGTAGTTTAGATCAGCTGTTCTTAAACTGTTTCACATCAGGGACCCCTACACTGACTTAAATGAACTAAACTGACTCCCCTGTAGCAAGATTTGGTCCCAGGTCTTTAAGATCTTTTATTACAGAAAGTGTTAAACCCCATGACCAAAATACTAAGTTACTCTGTCATTGTGTTACATTTGGATGGAATTATAGTGGAAAATAAATTATTTTCCTTTTTGCTGGGCACCCCTGGACCCTCCCTCAAGGGTGCCTGAGAGTCCTTGGAACCTACTTTGAGAACCAGTGGTTTAGATATTCTGGCTATACTGTTTGTTTACAACTGGGCTTCACTGCAGCAATCCAGCTTAAATCTCAGTAAATACTTTGGTGAATGTGTCATCATAACCAACATGAATGATTGGAAAACCAATAAAATAAGAGGGTACTATCTCTGCCTTCAAAACCACAGCAGCTTAGCTGTGCACTACAGGAACAGCTCTTCTCATGTTTTATGCCGTAAATCACTGTCTTCCCTCTCTACTTGATTCAGTTTGTCTTCCTCCTCTGCATCTGGTACCTTTGCTGTCTCCTGTTTCTTTCCCTTTGCCCCATTTTCTTCATCACCTTCTTCCCCCTACCCCCTTTTTTCCCCTCCCACACCTAATCTCCTCTCCCTTCATCTCGCCAGCCGCTTCCATCTTCTCTTTCTCACCCATCTCCTGTTTTTCTTCCTTTTTTCTTCTTGCATCACCAGCCACCACCATCTTTCTCCCTTTCCCCCTCTCCCGCTCCTCCTGTTTAGCTCCCTTCATCACCCTCCCCCTCATACTCCCTCTCCTCTGCTCTTCTCCCACCTCCTTTTCCTGCCAGAGCTTGACACCTATCCTCCTTAATAAGCTCTCTCTCCCTCTCTCTCTCTCTCTCTTTCTGTCTTTCCTTTCCGCTCTCTCAGCATGACAACCTAATTAGGGCTTGGTGTCTGTCATTGTCTCAGGGTCTCTTATTAACACACACACATACACATCGAGGCAAAGCACCTCCTATCCTAGAGGGGAGCTACCTAGATCATACTATATTACTGTAAAGCCAATGGGAGAATCTACTTTAATATATTTATTACCCTTGATGTGATCTATATTGTTGTTCTTCATATATCTTATACTTTATCTGCCCACTGTCTTTTTCAGGATTAGTTTCATGTTCACACCTGACACTCAGTTCTAACTGGCAGGAGGTGAAGTTGGGTTTATACAGTAACAATAAAAACATTAGATTAATCTCAGTTGCAGGCCACAACCTGCCTTACATAGGTAAATCTTATATTCTTGGAAAAAAATGTACAGTTTGATACTTCATTTATCTCCATATGCTGCCAAGGTTCAACAATGAATTGTCTCTCCAATATTTGTATATTTGTGTGATGTTTCAACTTGACAGCCACGCTGCTTATACATTTTGCAAATCACTATAGATTGTTTGCCTTGGTAACAGTCATCAACATTGAATTAGAGGGAAACACGGCAAAGAATAGGAACAAATGATATGTTGGACAGTGGAACTAGAGTTTTTCCTCAGTCTCATTGTATCCCAGTTTCACTATAAAGGGCTCTCCAGGTGATGTCTTTGTGAGATTTGCACGCAGTCAGGGGATAGAACACAAACTCAAATGACTGAAAGCTTATGTTGACATGAACATGAAACGTTGTTTGTGTATCAAAAACTGCACAAATGACAATGCATCCATGGAATTGTTTTAAAATCCCAAGAAGGAAACCTCCCTTTCAGCTCAGTTTATAATTAGCTATTAGCATGTAGTGATCTGACCACAGTCCTGGATTTTAATAAGGCGGTGGATAGGTTTGCACAGAAACCGGAGGAAGACACTCACTCTGAGTGTTTGTGGCTGCTTAATGAATATTGAAACAGTTTTGTCAAACTCTATCATCAGTGCTTTGCTGATCAGTTTGATGTGCGTGTGGAGTTCAAGAGCAGAAGACGGGTTTTAGATGCAAAATGCATCACGTTGGTAATCTTGTAATTAAAACAAAATCACAAAGAGATATGCAGATGATCATGTGTGGCTGATAATTAACACTCAATAAATCCTATGTTGACACAGCTTGTGAAAAGCAAAGTTTTGGTTGGAAACACTGCAGTTATCTTATATGTGGTTTCTCCAATCAACTTTAGATAAAACCGCGGCCACTTCCGGATATAATGAACGTCTTGACAGATGTGTTGCCATGGAAACCACTCTCACACAGGTCCCACAAAATGTGACAGCTACAGTAGCTTGATAAATAGCCAATAAGTTAACATTACTATTCCTTCATTCCAATAAGTTTAGAAAGGAGGCAACTTCCTGTCACATTAACAGCTAGCTGTTCAGACTAAGATTTTTATGATCATGAAGAAATTTCTCACCTGCCAGTTATAACTTCATGAATGATAAGCTTTACATCTAAACAGTTGTTTTACTGATTTCCAGTATGTTACTTTTTAAATTTTTTAAAAATCCATATATAAGCTATCATGGCATTGCGGCAACGCTTTTTGTACCTCGCTGCTGTGTGCATCTATATTGGTCCATATACCCTGCTGTGCATTCAGTTCCCTTTTACTCTCTTCTCATCCAGCTATTTATCTATAGCCCTCCCCCTACTCACCAACTCAACCAACATTCACCTGTTGTATACCTTATCTTTGTCGCTGGTGATACATGGTTGTGACGAGATGTCTACATCATCTCTAGTAAATTAACAACACGGTGTTCAAGGACACGTTTCTATGGAATTTTCTCTCCTCCATAACTTTTGTGGTCTTTTTCTATTACTTAGTCTCTCTCTAGCCTCCATTGCAGCAATTATTTTGCTTTTCTCTTTGGTGTAAGCGCTTGTCTGTGATTTATATCATTTTAAGTCCTGTTTTTCTCCATCTATGGCAAATCTGTTATTACAGCGGCGTTTTACAATGCTCTTGACAGATCTCTCTGTACTGTGACTCCATTTCCTCGGTGCTATTTAGCGCTATTTCCTTTGTTTTGTCTGTTCAGCTGCTGTGGCTGCTACTGGTCATGCTAATGACTTAGTTCTTGTTCTGTATAGTTAAAAAATGTGTTTAAATGTAAAATGCATCAGATCTCCAAATTTGTTCCAAAGCATGTGACAGATATGGTGTGGTGATAGCCACGTTTAGAGCGGGAGGGTCTTTCTCTGCTAATGTGTCCAGACAATGCTAACTGGCACAGAGAGATATAATCTTCTGATGAGTTCACACAGGAGTCATTCTCAATGTGAAGCACAAAACAAATGCTGTAATAAGCACCACTTGTGTAAAGGGTGAAAAATCTCAGTTGAATTCTTCAATACAAGCTAGAACCCCATTGGCCCAAGGCAAAATAATTGCCATTCACACTCATCGTTGATCCTTTTCATGACCTCTACAAAGAGACCCAGGCTCCTTTAATTCATGCAGCACGCCCTGGGTCTGCCCCCGAGCTTTGTAGCTCCCGGCAAATGATATGTCCTATTCTCTCTGAGGTCACCAACAAGCTCTTGAAGCACTCAAACATCCTACCTTCACTTTGTTGTAACCGAGGATATCAGTCTGAATGAAGACAGCTGAATGTTGTCAAGTGCTTCCCAAAACCACATTTAATGTAGTTTATAGATTTGTAGTTTCTAGACAAATAAAATGTAGCCTGGTTTCAGTCCTCTGAGATCCTACCCACAATTTGTTCAGTGATTTAAATAGGTCTTATGTTCCACACACTGGGGAAAGAATCAAGCAATGAGAGGTTTTTACGAGGGATTAAGAACAGGATTATGGTTTTCCTACCTCCCTAAAAATTTTGTATCAGAAAAATATTGAGAAAAAGAAGACAAGCATGGGCGTTGTCAACTTAGTTAGTTAGGCAACACTGCAAACTACTTAGAGCTTGAAAAATTTACTATTCCTAGCAACCTTCATGACAACTTCCTTGTCATCTGAAAATTACATACAACAGATGGTAACTCACAACTAGTTGGTTTCATGCTGGTTTGGGACAGCAAATAAAATATTTACCGATATCACAAAGCCTGCCACGATACGATTTCGATGCGATTCATTCAGTTAGATTTATTCCAGTTCACAACAAATGCCACTAAAATATGATTTCCGCAAAATGGAAAAATACTGTACACACACACCTTGTTCAGTGGCTTGAGCCTGGGACACAGGCACCAATTCATATTCATCATCAGAAGTTTGATCACTAGATGAGTGAAGAGGTGTATTCTCAACCTGTGCCACTGTGTCATTCTGTAAATGATTTAAACAAAAATAAACACACATACACAGAATATCAAATGAAAAGTTTATGAATAGTTTTTGCATTCTAAAACATTACTACAAATTCACACACAAATACTCACATGCTTCTTTCAAAACTATAGATTTGCTCCTGTGTATGAGTCGTTCAAAATACGTGTCTGCAGAACATAGTTCTAAATTTGCCAGTCGGTGTCAATATGATGACAGGTCACAGTTACATAGGCATCTGTTGTACATGATGTCCATCCATCTGTAGCAATAGCGACTCTTCATGCGTTTGTTAAGTCTTCGTTAAATCTTTAACTTGATTGTACAGACCTGGTATTCAAGTTTGGCTGAAGTGCTGTCTCGATGAAATTGCATTTTCTCATTCTCGACAACACTGCAGAGCCTCAAGTCTTTGCAAATGAAATTACTAAATGGCAGCTGTGATACTCATCGCCCGTTTGGAGTTGTGGTTCAGTTTTTACGGGAAAAAGCTAGTCAAAGGTGGTGAGCAGGCATCTGACATGTTAAAGCTAGCGCTAGCATGGGGGTCAATGCCGTGATTCTTTTTTAAGTGCCCAGCCAAGTTTCGTAATGGCATTGTTTGCATATGGCATGTGCTTTGTCTGTTGACCCGTCTTGTCTTCGAAATCCAGAATATTTCCATAGCGCTGATTTGTTCTCGAGAGGGGTTTAAATTTCTGCTTCCTTTTCGTGGCAGCCTGCCATGAGCCTGGCGCCGCTGGCAGTGTTTAGGAAGGAGCCATGCAAACTGAAATCAAGACACAGGCGTGCCATGGGGATTTCAAAATAAAGGCGTATCTTATAGGGGATGATTTGTATGGATGTTTACACTATATTAGATTGATTATTGAATCGATGTATCTATCTATATCGATGGATCGATACACCCCTAATAATAATCCTGTGGAATTGTTGTCTAAAGAAAACATGTGATGAATCCTCGTTAAAAAATTCTAGCTTGTTTTTGGCTGTAGCTGTAAAAATTCTTATTCTAATAAAATGCTGCAGGGCATATTGCTGTCCCCTATCCTCCGAAGTATATACATGCTCAACTTCGTATAGAATGCTGGGACCTGTCTGTCACCTGTTGATTACACTGCAGATCCCTAATGTCTACTGTAGTGTGTGGGTTTGTGTTAGCTGGGGGGGGGCAGCCTGGAGACTCTGTTATCAAAGCAAAGGTGAACAAGCATTAAAGGTGGAGTGACATTCCTTCTCAGGAGACAATAACTGCAAAATAACATTGTCTGAGACACGAGGTACAGAGAAAGAGAGATGTGCACTGGGAGAAAGAGAACAAAATGAAAGCAGGTGGGTGGGAAAGAGACAGAAAGAGGAGAGGTAAAGAGAGAGTCAAGGAGAAAGTAGTTAAATTGGAGGGATGAGGAGAAAGGGTAAATAGACAGTGAGAGAAACAGAGGGAAGATGAGAGAGAGATGGTTGAATTGTACGTAGGCACGGAGGGGGAGATAGAGAGAGATGGGGGAATGAATGGAGGAGAAAAGAAAAGCAAAAATCAATTTGCTCTGCAGGTAGAAGGATCTCAGTGGGGGAGAGGGCATGCTGCGACTGCCCAAGATCCTCTATACCCCAACTATGATTAGGATACCAGTACAACCACACACACACACACACACACACACCACACACACACACCCACACACATATATCACTTAGAAAGGAATTGATACCCACAGTGAGAGGTCTCAGTTTACTTTTGAGGCTGTGAGAAAGACTTTGCACCAAACCTCTCTCCTGGAACACTCAACTATCTCTGAGAGTCGAGCAGAAAGAGAATCAAAAGGTAGATACACACACACACACACACACACACACACACATACAGAAGAGGACGAAGAATGAGAAAGACAAAGGACAAACTGTCAGAGAAAAGGACTCTGAGAGAACAAAATAATGAGTGTTAGACAGTGAACAAGGTAGCGTGAGATGAGAGATTTCACGCCTCTGGCTTTGCCCGTTCACTTCAACACAGCGCATTAGATGGAAATGTAACATGTTCTCTGTGTGGGAAAATGACCATCTAGCTGGCTGAAAAGCTGGCTGGCCTCTGGAACGGTGAATATGTGAGTGGGGTGGCTGGAGAGGCCAACTGGGTGGGTGTGTGGTTGCTACATTTGGTGACATCTTGGCAGGACACTTGGTTAGGTAGGGTCAGTGGCTGGTTGGTTTGTTGGCAAGCAGGCAAGCAGATTGGCAAACTAGCTTCATGGTGGGGAATGACTGACAAGGTGGCTGTTTTTCTAGATATTTGACTGCATGGACTGAGGACCATTTGATTAGATGTAAGGCAGGCTGGTTTTGATGGCCAGTTCAGTGGCTGACTGGTTAGCTCTCTCGCATTAGCCGTGTTTTTATGCGCATTTTGAAGTATCGTATTAGAAAAGGTTGATGGAAACGGCAAAAAAGTTTTTGCGATCGCTTGAGGTGGTTTTGTCTTTGTGGAAAAAGAGTAAATGCGCTAACTTGTAACTCACGTCTGATCGGCTGTTTCTGCTGTCAGTGTCTTGCCAGATATTCCCATAATGTGTGGAGACATGACTGGTAGCAGTTTGTCCACTTGAAACCCAATCCTGAGGACCTCTCTCCATTTTTCTCAGATTCATAGCCCTCAAGTCCAAGCAACTGGTTTTGTTTCTGGTTTGGAACCAATGCATCTTGTTTATTAGAGCCATGTGTAACATCAACTACTGACGTAACTACGCTTGCCGTAGCCTGGTTTATTTGCTCCAAACCAGCTGATGGAAACACGCATATTCTTTACTTTTGCGACATTTAGAAAGTCAGCTTAAAATTCGATTAGATGGAAACATCGCTGTTGACTGGGTTAGACCATCCTCACCAGAAAAACACAGGCATTGATTTATTGATTTTTTTCAAAAGCTAAAATTTGACTAGTAGAGGTGGCTTGGAGGTTATGACAATGAGCAGCAATGTCCCCGTTTTGAGTCATGCCGGGAGGCTTCATTGCATGTAATTCCCCATCTCTCTCTCCTCTCGTTTCCTTTTGATAATAATAATTAAAGTGTACGATGCCCCAACAAAAGAAGTCTTATGTTCATTTCAGGAATTTGGGAGGTGTTCCGACATTTTCATGGCGTGGGAACGAGGGTACAAATTTAGCTGCTTTAGATGCTACTTTGGGGGCACCGAAGCTTTCTGTCTTCTTTTTTTCACCTCTGCATGTCTTCTTGGCATCAGTTTATTACATCCAACTCCCAGTGCATAGTCACTACCCAGTAATAGCAATTATGACTGTCTTGTTATTTGCATGTGAAAATTTAATGACAGAAGTGATTTTTATATCCATTATCAGACTAAGCTCTCTAATCGCCATAGTCCTTGAAATGGTGGAAATGCAAACAGGAATGTAAAAAGAGGACTTTTAGTTTCTATTTTGTTCCTGACTTTAGTTGTTGTGCATCCCCAGTACCTGGAACAACCCTTTCACCTAGAAATTGTGTTTATATAATATTAATTTGTTTTCTCAATTACGTTGTGTTTGAAAATGTAATTGCTGCCTGGATTAAGTTCACAGCCCATGTTTCTCGCATTTGGTACTAAAATGTTTTTCCGATTGAAGGGTTGCTACCCTTCAATCGGAAAAACATTTTAGTACCAAATGCGAGTTGCAGGAGTTGGTTGGGGTGGATGTTGGGCTTACAAAAAAACAGGCAGGAAAATAAACATGTATCTTGTGCTTCAAGTCACAGTGGACTTCTCCATATTAAACCAAGACCACAATCTTTCTCTAACTTTTTCTGCTGTGAGTTCCCTAATTTATCATGGTTTACTTGCTATGACCAGGAATTTTATTGCAAGACTGGATTTTGCAGGACAACAAATGAAATATGTTGTCAGTGAACATTTCCATGACATGTGAATTTTTTTTTGGTTGTATGACTGTTCTCTCTTTGGAAGCGGTAGGTTGAAGTAGAGGAACAATGTTATACATGTCTCTTACCAACCGTCAATGTTGGATTCCCGCCATCACAGTCTTTCTATAACCTTAACCAACTTTTAGTTGACTTTGCCAAACTTAACAATAGTGAGAGTTCATCAGAAAACACTTATGTGGAGGCACTAAGAAACAACCAATTTATTGTTTAGGTTCGACAAATTGTTCTCGATGGCTAATGGGCGGTTGACTAAACAAAATAGGCTGCAGTTTGTCTACTGACATTTGTTCATTACATGAAGAACTTTCACCTATGTGTGACTGCTGATAAAGTCAAATTAAAGGCTTAATTCTCTTTTCCTATATAAATTCCTAGAGATGTGTACACCTCTTTCTCCCTCTCTTTCTCTCTCGGCTATTCTCCTGTGGTATTTCTAGTAAGCTGAACCACCTGTCTCTCTTTGCATTAGAGGGTAAATCTAATCTCTGTGGACAACTCACACACAAGAAACACACACATAGTTGTCAGAAGGGTGTTTTCTAATGCCAGCCAAATGTTTAACCTTTCTCTTCATCAGATTAACAGACTCGGAGCAGCAGCGATAAAGACAGCGAGTAAAAAGAGACTGAGGAGATGAGGAGAGGGTGGAAAAGAAACAGACAATGGTAGTCGGATAGTAAAACAGGGAGGAGGGGAGAGAAAAATAGGAGCAGAGAAGGAGAGAGCGGTCATTTGAAGTTGTTTTGGCAGTCCTCTATGACTTGGCAGCCACTGAGTCAGTACCACTCTCATGCCACTGTGGGCCAACATGAGCCGGTGCATGCCAGCTTGAGCCAATGCCTGCTGCCCTGGCCAGTTTTTTGAAGGAAAAAAGGTAGGCCTTGGTTTTGACACTTTGATGTTCAAGGGGTTTCAAGTTACTCTGAAATAGGATCTGACTTGGTAGAGATATGGAAGGAAGGACCAAGACAGAGTAGAAAGGAGGCCAACGAAGGCTGTGTGGAAACCAAGCAACCAGCCTGTCAGAGTGGTCTAATTTTGACTGCTCTGTAAAGAAAAAGTGGTAGTTTGATCCTCACAACATCCACAGTCCTTATCTAAGTGTCTTTCAGAAATATGCTGAGCTGCTTACTCACTTGTTAAAGGCATAGTGAGCATGATTTCGTGTCTTGAAGTAGCATATGATTATGTTTAAAGTATCATACTCATTGATTGGGTCCACGAGAACAAGATGAGATTTTAACACTACTTTTATGAAACCTTCAATGCTGAATTATTTGAAAATTAATTCAATGCTGAATTATTTGACACTTAATTTCCTGCATTCTGGTGTTTTTTTTGCACCAGTTTCTGCCTTTTCTGCTTAATTTCATGGTGAAAATGTTTCATTTATGTAAAGAGAAATGCAAAATTCAGGTGGCAGGTGTCAAAATATAATAATGGAATCGAATGCACTAAGGCTGTCAAGCATCCTGTGTTTCTTTCAGATATGTTTCTCATGTAGATCAGCTTTTCTCATTTAATATCACTCGGCAGAGTCAACACACATGCAGGTATGATTCAGTCTTCCCTCCTCTTTTGTGTTTTTTGTTTGGGGAGGTCCATCTATCCATCATCTTCAACCGCTTATCCATGCAGGGTTGCAGGGGGGCTGCATCCAATCCCAGCCAACATTAGGTGAGAAGCGGGGCACACCCTAGACAAGTCACCAGTTCATCATAGGGCTAAGGCATAGGCAAACAAACATTCACAGGCACATTCACACCAAACGGCAATTTAGTATTGCTAAATAACTCACGCATGTCTTTGGACTTTAGGAGGAAGCCACAGACATGGGGTAAACACACAAAACTCGACATAGAAAGGCCCTGGACCTTCTTGCTGTGAGGCGACAGTGCTAACAACTGCACCACTGTGCCACACCTGTTTGGGGAAGTAACCTCTTAAAAAGTGATTGTGGCACCTTTTCACCTCAATGATAAATGAATGCAATGTAATTCAGTGATAAACTCCTGGGCCCGTATTCATAAAGAATCTTAAGGCAAAGAGTAGCTCCTAGTGACGAAATTCTAAGAAAATTCTTAGAAATGTGGACGTTTACTCTTAAAATTAAAGAAAAAATCCTAGTAAAGAAAAAAGAAATTCATAAAGCATCTTAACCCTTAAAAGAGCTCTTAAGGTCAGAATTGTTAGGAGCACAGACGAGGACTTTTAAGAGACTAGTAGAGGAGAAAATGGCAGAAAGACGAAGAGGGAGAAGAAATGTGTTGCAGACAATGGATGACAGTGAGTTAATCAGACGCTATAGATTAGATCGTGCAGGGATCATGTTTGTGACTGATCTCATTAGAGACGTGCTAACACCTCCGACACAGCGCAGGAATGCCACAGCGCCAGAAATGAAAATAATCACTATATTACGATATTTGGCAACTGGAAAAATGCAACAATGCAGCAGCGATGTTTTCAAACTTCTGTAAGCAGAGTGATCACATATACAATTACAGCACTGTCGCAGTTCATTTCGTGTCCACTGGACATTCCCACCTTGCAGGCTAAAAAAAAAACTGCATCTAGAAATATCCATAGAAGGACTGAAATCTACCTGTTGAATCTTTCAACATTTCAATTTTTACCTTATCAACTTTAAACAATTATAGTTTCCTCTGAAATATTCTTTTAACTACCTTGACATTTAACAAAGCGGAAACTAAGCTGTAGTCTAGAGTCCAGGATGTATCCATCAGATGAGACCCCCTATAATGAAATCTTTTGGGTGTTTAGTTCCATAGCTTCTCTGCTTCTCTTCTTTTTGATTATTTACAGTTAAAAATGTGTCTAGATTCAAACTGGCTGTACATTTTTAGACGTCTATTTTACATTTAAAAACATGCTCAATTGGCATTTAATGAAATACTGCCAAAACACATTGAGACTATATGCAGCCAATATTCAAAAACTCACTTTTAACTACATTAGGTCGTTTTAGTCGTGTCATCCTCACTCAGAAATATTCACAGCATCCCCACCATGATAACTATAATGGGAATGTTCCATCAGTATGACTAACCACAATATGACAAATGATTGATTATTGATCAATTACAGCCTCATACAAATTTGTTTGATTCAGACAGACATTCCTGCCAACCTGACAGCTGCCTTAATGCATAGTTACAGTCTTATAAAGAAGTACAGTGTAGCATATTGATTTTATTCTGAGCTGATGAAAACACGATGTCACAAAGATTGTGTCTCTGTCCTTAGATCGATGACAGATTGATCATGAAAGCAGTCACATTAAAGATCATGTTTGGGCAACAAACTAATATTTGATCAGGACCTACTCCAGACCTTATTACTCTCTGAACACACATTTTTTGCAATAGTCATCATCAATATGTAGATATTGTATAAACTGAATGGTTAGTATCCAATGAAATGAGATGGAACAGCTCCATGCATTTGAATTAACAGCTATTTGGTCATCGCCAGTATGGTGTGGTTTGAATTGTAATGCTTTTAGCACCTACCTCTGCATCTTTGTCAGAGAATTTCGACAATTCTGGATCTGAATTTATAATTATGTTAAGACCCCCACCCAATTAATTGCAATAATCTTTCCAGGTTGCTGAGGCTGCAGCGGAGGCTCTACTTTAGAAGGAGACTATGCACTCCAAAGCCTCCTCTGATCACCAGGGAGTCAGTCAAGAGCGAGTGAGCACACTGATCCACTTGCACTGGTACACTTGTCCACGACACTTACTACTCAGCTTTATAGTGGTTTGGTGGAATATAGTAGGCATATTTAAGGGGACTGCAAGCATGGTTTACTAAAGTAGTGGCGGCCAAATCCCTATGGACAAATTCTGTTCTACTTTTGAAAGTTCGATACCCAATGGGTCTGTAATAGTGTCTACTGTCTCTAGGAAGAAGCCTTATGCTCACACTCCAAAGTCGGAGCAGTATGAGCTTACTGCTTGGACTCTTCAGCACTAAAAACCTATATACTCGACTCAGCTGCTGCTGATACCAGCGCTCGCACATAGTTGCTGCCCAAATTTGAGTTTGGAAAAAGATCGTTCAGTATAATACTCAGTCTCTGGAGTTGTTGGGAAAAGCAGTAAAACGGTGGACACTTCGCCAAAGCTTGCAGCGCTGCAGTAGTGAGTGAAATGATCTTTATAGTTCTATTGCATTTTGAAGCACTTTAGATTGTTTTTATTAATAGAAAGTCTTAAAAGGGCCTAAGGACTAATGTAATCATTATGAAATGGCTCACAGTTGCCCCCACTGTTGTTATGAATGAGCGTCTCAAGTAGCTGTGACTTAAATATAGTAAATGTATTTCTTCCATCCATTAGCAATACCCACTTATCCTTGATGGTCGCAGAGGCATAGAGAGAACAAGCGTCAGTTCAAACCTTCGTGCTGTGAAGTGACAGCACTAACCACTGTACCAGTGTGTCAACTCTTTTAGCGTACAGTATAATTAAAATTCCATTGATAAAAGCATATTCATTGCTGCCATTTGGTGGAAAATGCCTAAATTAAACAGTGAAATAAGCTTTGCACAAGCAGAATTTAGAACTCCATTAATGTGACATAATACAGCTTGTGTGCTAATACATACATCTTTATCTGTAAGCATTTGTGTTCAGATACTTGCATGCACAGAAATGTGTGTGTGTGTGTGTGTGTGTGTGTGTGTGTGTGTGTGTGTGTGTGTGTGTGTGTGTGTGCGTGTGTGTGTGTGTGAAAGCCTCAGCATGTGCAGGTCTCCATACTCGCTCTCTGCCTGTTAGTTAGATTGATAGTCAAATTAATCTGCAGCTCCGTCCAGGTATAAGCACGCTGCCTGCTGGCCAGGATACATCCCCCTCTATTAACGCCATAATTCAACGCACCCTCCAGCTGCCTCCCCTGATCATAGGAGGGTAATTGCAGGGAGGCTGTGCTTGATTTATTGACAGGGGGGATATGGCGGATTACAAGTTGATTTGGAGATTAATTTATGGCTCATTTTGCATTTTAGGTAATTGGAATTTGTGTTTTCTGGAGAGTGCTCCCACACAAGCACAAACACACACACACACACACAACACACACACACACACACACACATAGCTCACAAATATGAAATATTAGCGGTCAGCCAAAGTACAGAGTGCCTGGAGTTGCAGGAGTGATGCTGCCCTGCTTGAGGACACTTTGGACATGATTGTGGGCATTGTAACAGATGTACAGCAAGCCCATCAAATTATGATCAGTGTTATGATGAAAGGAATCATTATGGCCTCAATACATATGCTTTCTGTGTGCCAGTGTGATAGCCTCAAACAGTACTTTCAACTTGAACACGAACTTCTGAGACAAAGAATCCCTCAATGGGGTAAAACTAATCCAATTAGTGGACTATCATAATTTGCTGTAAAGAATCTGTTGTGTAGTTTTAGAGCTGTAAATCGTCATTTCCATTTAACAAGCATGTAACGTAATTTTAAGTAGTTATTATTGCTTCCTTTTCAGCTGATTTGTCAGTCATGCTGCCAGTTGCATTGAAAGATGTTTGTACTCACACCTGGCATCTGTTTCAGCATGGTAGCACATTCCTCATTGTGTCAACAGATGGACATAGGGACTCGTGATAGCTTTTGAGTATGGGTATGTGTGTGTCTGTGGTCTGCTGTCTGTGGCTTGTTATATTGTAACATGGCTAAGAAAGGGTACAGTTGGTCGTCTTTATTTGCATTTGAAGACAGCTATGAATAAAACATAGGATCTCACTCTTGCTGCTATATGTATGTATATGTGTGTGTGTGTGTGTGTGTGGTGGTGGTGGGGGGGGGGGGGGGTGCAGGCTTGAGCTTACCATATAAACTTACTGATAACAAAAGAGTTATGAATGTCAGCCACTCACATAGAATATTGGCCACAAATCTTTCCTTTCACCTTTTAAATCTCTTTTTTCACCTCATCCATTTCCAGGAGGACAGGATGCAGCTTTACTGGACAGATTTTACTGGCATTAAATTGTCACGTCAGGCCAAATTTATTTGTAAGGCATGTTTGCCAAAACAGGTTTGTTACCACAGTCCAGCACAGAGCAGCAAAGGACACACATTTAGAAAAAACATTAGAGGGAATTTGTCACAAGAGTTAATTTCACAACAATGTGATAATGACCATGTCAATGTAAAGTGTGGGCATAAAAATGTCTATATGCCAGATGTATATTGTTAACACTGTCACTTACTTACTGTACATTATATGATGTTGTTAAAGGACTATGATTTGGGAAATAGACATAATTTCTTTCTTGCAGAGTTAGATGCAGCAAGCAGCCAGTTAGCTAAGTTTAGCATAAAGACTGGAAATGGGAAAAGCTTGGTTCAAAGGAAGCAAAACCCACCAACCAGCACCTTAAAACTCACTTGTTACATTAATTCATTTAGCTGACGCTTTTATCTAAAGCAACTTACAATTGCTATACATGTCAGAGGTCACATGCCTCTGGAGCAACTAGGGGTTAAGTGTCTTGCCCAGGGACACATTTGTAAATGGGTCATTGAACCCGGGTCTCTCACACCAAAGGGATGTGGCTTAACCATTGCGCCATCACTACCCCTGTTAGATTGAGCTTGCTTAACTGCGCTTAGCCGAGAAATCGTCCCACACATTAGCCCTCCTACATTTACAATATGATGTTTTTAAACTTCAGTGTAAAATAATGAGACATAACCTCTAGATTACTGGGATTTAAAGTAAATGCTCCATATTTACAGTATATAGCACCTTGCTAGTCGTTGCGACCACTCAAAGCACTTTTATACTACATTACATTCACCATTCACTCACATTCATACATTGATATTTCCAGTCTTTATGCTAAGCTAACATTAATATTTACCATATTTATACAAAAGAGTGGTATCAATCATCTCATCCTTGTCAAAAAAGTGAATAAGCGTATTTCTGAATATGTTAAACAATAAATAATAACAATTAATAATATTATGTTTTTGCAAAATGCAATACTTCACAATTCATACTAAAACCACTAGCCATGTCACTGTTTCTGATATCAGGGCTCTCAGCTTAAAAAACAAGCAGCCCCTTTGTCTCTCCTGATTGAGTGAATGGACCCTTTAATGTTTCTGTAATCCTTACAGGCTGACATGTAATGAGATTTGTTTGTGTGGATGCAGTAGTCCTGTTTATCACAATTTATCTCTCAATTATACAACAAGACTTTATTTCCTGCAACCCCAGGTACAGTAAATAGGGTTGCTGAAAACAGATTAGACTGCTAATAACATGGACTTGTGTCCCATAATTGATCCCAATAAACACCAGTGCTGTTAACACTGCTTTGTTGGCCTGCAAAGTGCACACGTCTCAAAAGAATGAAATACCCCGAGGCTATGAAATGCAAACACATCTCTAATAAGATCAAGATGAACCATAAAAACATTCCCTGTGTGATCTAATCTGTAGCAGTATATTAACTCTGTTATTCAGCATTTCAAGATCTTTGCTCATGTTTCTTTTTCTTGCAGCCATTTTCTTGTCTGTTTAATAAGGTCCTGTGCCACATAAATGTCCTCCTCCTTCCTCTTGACAGATATTCACATTAGCAGCTGTCTGAAAGGCTGAGATGTTCCATTAACAGCTTTTATCTTCAGGGGACTTCAGTATCATTTTTGTGTGGAAATGTGTAGAAAACATAATGGCAAGAGTTTTCTTGGAATTTCACCACAAGGACCAACTCCTAGGAAGCTGATAAAATAGTGGAGGTTTAACCAGAGTTCTTTGCAGTAAGTCTACCTTATGATCTTAATAATATATGTCCATTCATTTTCCGCTTACCATCTAATAGTCTTTCTCAATAAGATCTAACATAAAGGCATAAGGTTTATGAGATTGTATTTCAGAACAACAAAGCAATAGTTGACATTTTGGGGAAAAAATACTTTTTTGCTTTCTTTCTTAGGGTTAGATGAGAAGATTGACATCTCTCCCATGTTTTTACACTAAATATAAGGCTACAGCCGGTAGCTGGTTAGCTTAGCAAAAAAAACTGGAGACCGGGCTAGACTGGCTTTGGTAGCAGTAAGAACTTCCTGAAGTTATTTCGTCCCCATAGGTTCATATCAGGAAATCACAGCTATGGGCAGACAACCCAAATAAAATCCCAACTTGAATTAAACAAAACGGATATCATGTGTTCATTAATCAGCATAAGAGTTGCTGGAGGGCAGATTGTGTTACCTTTGCATTGTGCTGCTAGCTGTTTAAATGTAGCTTACAGCTAACTGGTTGGCTATTTTAGGATATAGTCATGAAAGTGGTATCCTCTCATCTAACTCTTGGCGAGAAAGCAGAAAGGTACATTTCCCAAAATGTCAAACAACTTTTTCTTAAAATATCTGAGATAAAGTGGTTGGAGATGTACTTCAGGACTATTACGACTGTTTTGTCAGAACAAATTACATGTAGCCAATTTTTAATTTTAATTATTATCTAATCAAATGTCTGTTGGCAAATCACACAGAGGCAGATAAAATCAGGGAGGAGTGCTGAAAATACATATGTTTACAAGGAGAATTTCAAACGTCTTTGATTTTCAAAGTTGACCAAAGTTCTTCTGGGAAGCAGCCAATTAACAAAAACCAACCTCAATACAAAAGAAATGCTCTGATTTTTGACACATCCTGGTGATGTTTGGGATGCAGTTTTACTTTTTGGTACACCCTCTGTCTTTCATTCTGCCCCATCTTCTTCTGCTCTAATTAGGGATTTCCTATATTTCCTTGAGTCTCACAAACAATGGCCATCAACATTATTGTAATTAGGTGTGGGAGGAATATAATCAGGCTATGGTTTGCTTGAACCAATTGGATATTCTCTATTAGTGACTGCTTCTCTCTCTTAAATAATCCCAAATATATTCACGGTTGGGTATTGTCTCACAGGTAGTAGACAGTGAGGGAGATGACTATCCGCTGAATATCAACATCAGGATAACTTCATTAATTAAGGTGCAAAGACCTTTTTATTGTAAAAGTACAGCGTAGCAACAAATGTGCATCTCTAGTGCATAGCACATTAAATACTCTAGTGTCTTTTACTTCAGGGCCGTTAACTGAAGAATTTTAATGGATTCCACACAGAGCTAGATTTGAATACACACCCACACACAGACACACAATTTGCATCCGTAAGAGGTGCACAGCATGCGCTAAATGCTTCTGACACAGCGTTTGCATTGCAGTTTAATTAAATCGTCATGTTTATAGTAAGATATGCATAATACACTCTTCTTTACATAGATGCTGTTTTTACAACTTAGTGTCAGGCTTCTGGTTTCTGGGTTGGACAGGCAGAAGGGGAGATGACTTGGCAAAAGCTGATACAACAGTGAAAACGAGAGGAAAATGTGCAAGGCCACAATAGAGACAAAAATAAGAGAAAGGCCCTTTCAGTTCATCTCAGTTCCGTGTGCGTTATTGGCATTAACTTGTAGAACAATATCATCAAAGCAACCAGATAAAAGAATGTTTAAACATAAAATCCCTTTCAGCTCTTGAATGCGTGAGTGTGTTTGTGTGGATGCCTCTGCGAGGGAGGATCTGAATCGCTTTGAATTAAGGTATTTCATCAAACACCAGTCTTGATAGTGCTTGGGGAAGTCTACCACGTGATTCAACATCCACATGCATCATATATAGTCATACATCAATGCACAGAATAAAGTGTATTAAGCTACCTACTGTTGAAGAAATATTATGATCCAGGTTCAGGTTAGAAGAAGATTCAGAGCGTGTATGAAGTCTCCTCGGCCAGTTGAGTCAGTATGAAGACTCAACTGGCCGAGAAAATACAGTGTCAGCATGAACACATTGAATGCCAGCATCAACTCTGAAGGATAACATATTTTGGTCCCTTTTTATGTTTCAGTCTTCCCCCTAGTGCCTTTAGGTTTCCCTATTACGTCATCTTTAACTGGCCTTAACATAGAACAACAAATGTATTTTGTTGTTTATTCTCCAATGCTACGTCAAATTGGATCTATTTCTATCCATGAGTTGTACTCTAATCTGTGGAGCCAGTAAGTTCTTGTAAACATTCTTGATAGAGTCAAGCTTGCCATATTTTGGCTATTAACTCCAAAGTGAAGTCCTGTGTTCACTGACTTGCTCATTAAGATAGCATTTACTGCCTGGGTTTGGCTTGAGTTGCTAATAGTTTTTGTCAAAAAACAGGAGTGGAAGGTGGGGTGAGGGGGTGATGTGGAGTACAAATAGCCAAATAAAGCCAAATAAATGGGAAGGGTACATAAAAAGCTGAATGGTGTGTGTGTGTGTGTGTGTGTGTGTGTGTGTGTGTGTGTGTGTGTGTGTGTGTGTGTGAGAGAGAGAGAGAAAGAGAGAGACGCAGGAGCATACAAGAAAAGGTAACTGAATCACTGGAGGAGAAAACAAGATGCTGTAGGCTGGAGATGGATTGATGACGATGAGAGAAACTGATGGATAAAAGGCTTTCCAGGCCTCTAGTTAAATGCTCAGTGGTCTTGGTTAGGTCACTGACTTAAAAAAACCCTGTGTCCCCTGTAAGACACACACACAGAGCATTGATGGAATAAGTGGTTTAGATCCACTTAGATGAGAGGTTGTGGTTAGGGGACAATGGGTGAGTCCTTTGTGTGTGTGTGTATGTGGGTGGGGGGGGTGTCGTGTGTGTGAGACAGAGAGAGAGAGAGAAAAAGAGAGATCAATGTGGTCTTTTGTGTCTGGAGGTGAACTTGGGAGAACACACGCAGGGCCTACACCAACATTCGACAAACAAACGATTACAATCACCTTGGGCAGATTTTAAGACTTCAAATGAAAAATTATTTTACTAACACATTGCCTCACACACATTAGAACAAACTTCAAAGTTTGTTCCTGCAATCTCATTTGGTGATTTGGCTCAAGGACATACTCTCACACATTTAACATCATAACAGCAGGATGTAGCGTGCTCTAACCTCTAACATAGCACAAATAAAAAGAACAACTGACATTTTCTCAACACAGTCCTTGAGCCTGCCTGTCTTATAAATTATTGCTGGGCATAAGGACTGGGCCAAGAAACACTGTATCTGTCCCAAAATAACACAAAAATAACATATGTATTACAGTGAACACATTAGCAAACAGCTTACACCTTGGGCAGACATGAAGCGATATACAGTATATATATATATATTTGGAGTAGTGTCTCTGGGTCTCTGGATCCACTATGTTCACCAGCTAGCTATAGTTGCTAACTTGTCCATTTGCTGTTTGGTCCTGGGTGTGGCTTTCAGTTGGTACAAAACTCATCTTTTCCGAGAACACTTTCTCTTAAACCCTAACCTTCCTGTGCTCTTCTTCTATCTCCTTACAGTTCTCTTGTATTGACTGCACATTTGTTAACTCTTACTTTATTCCCTATGTATTTGCCCCATTGATGCCAAACATGAAGCTCTTACTAGTATTTATCGCTGTCCTTACTAGTATGTATTGTCAGTTGTAGATCTCGTGCTGTATTGATGCTTGTATGCTGTTCCTCAAATGTAAGTCTCTTTTAATAAAAGCATCTGCCAAATAAGTAAATGTAATGCAATGTAATGGTACAAAGCTTGTTCAAAAAAACAGCTACCTGCTATAACTAGAAAAAAGTTTAATAAGGGCTGGTAGAGTGATCCTAAACACAGTTAAGTTGTGCTCTATAAATGCAAAACAAATAACTTAAAGTGGCTAAAAGGTTCTGTAGAGCTAACAGGTACTTCAGACTCTAACAGGTACTTCAGAGTCAGGTGATAATCCTCTTTCATATTACACATAGTCAACTAATCCATTGTTAACAAAAAAACTAAGATAAATGTAGCTTTTCATTTAGCAAGCAAATGTAGCTACTAACTATTCTATTCTATAATCAACTGTGTTTTTCCTACTATGGAACGTCATGGTGTGGAAAAAGACCTATGGAGATAAAATGGCTCAGACAGACAACAGGCATGCTGTGCACTGCACACTTGTTGCTCTGCCGTGCTGCGGGTTTCCTGCTCAGTTTCAAAACACTGCTGCTTGATATTAAATAGCATGGTTAAGACCCTCCTCTCTGTGCTAAGCTTCAATTGCCATGTAAGTTGACTAACTTTCACTCTTCGTCATGATGGTCAAATCCTGACATTTTAAAATCTCAACTGGGATGAAAGCCTTCACGCAAGCCTTTATGGACAAAATAGGCTACATGCAATAACAAGAATCCGCTTCCTAAAATTGGGCCATCACATACTTTAATTTGCTATGAAATGATGTTTTGTTTGTGTGTTAGAGGTTGTACAACCTGTAATTTCTTCTGGACGCCAATTCCTTCAATGTTGTAAAAGAAACTAAGATGTCAGAGGGCCTATAATTTTACCAAAATACCCACAACATTGCCAAACGATCTACCCAATACTTTAACCATGAAAACAGCTTTTACACTTTTTCACACAGAGGTCCAGTGTTGGACAAATAGAGGGCTGACTCATGTCACTGTTGTCATTAAGTCTTGTCCTCAAAACAAAACTATTCAGATTAATTTCGGTGTGCTTGAATGCCTTAGAAATGCAAACTGCATCTACATGTTATTTTTGTGATGTTGAGTAGCGCACACACACAACTCCACAACTGGAACTTGAGATTTTATTGGTTATTTCTCTTTTTTTCACTGCTGCCTGTAGAGGAACGTTTTAAAAACATTTTCCCAATGTTGTGTTTGTAATCTGTTCAGGAACTCGACATACTGCATGAAAGTGTCCATGTCGATGACTGTGGACGAGAGTGATGAGGGGAAATGCTTCAGCAGCAATATCCGCCACCTTGAGAAAGCTGAGATAACCCATAGCAAAATGATCACCTGTCCTGATATAGAAGACTATATGGCTCCATACAAACAACCGCAGATGACCTGGTATAAGGTAAGACACACACACACACAAAAAAGTATTATTTTGAGTAACCATATCTAAGTCTTCTCTAGACTGTTGTACTGTAACTTGATGAGTCTGTGTCTCCTGTCAGGAGTGTGAGCGGGTCGAATGGAGAAGCTCCATCACGGTTAACACTACACACGTCTGGATTCCTGAGGTAGAGGAGGGCGACGGGGGAAATTACACGTGTGAGTTACAGTATGGATCCAGATTCGTGCGGCGGACCACACAACTCAAAGTGACAGGTAGGACATGGATGGATGGTCCCATAAAGAAGAACTATGTCACATGTATTTGTGTGCGGTGGTTTGAGAAATGTTAGGAATTATAGAACATAGAAAAGAAAACTAAGGCATATGATTGCAATATGAGAAGACCATGAATCCCTAATGCAGGAAAGAATGTATGGTGTCTACCTGTTCAGATCCAGATGAAAAATGGTATGGGAATGACAGGATAAGGTGGGATGGGATTCGATGAGCTGGGACAGCACAGAACAGAATACTATACAATGAAGTGAGAAAGCAGTGAATGGGCATGAGCACAATAGGGGAGGACAGGATTGGAAAGAATGGGACTGATGATGATGATGATGATTAAATCAGTGGGAAAGCCTCTGTTACATCTAGTTACTAACCTGGACATAGGAAGAGGCAGGAGACTCTCAGGCTGTGATCCTGTTTGTAAGGGGTCAGGAGTTCAAAGAATTCCTAAAAGATCTGGTAGCAAGTGAAGGAAGGCCAATCTATGGGTGATTTTGTCACGCTTTAGTGAATTTCTTAAGGTCTTAGCTGCCACATTATAGACTAACTGCAATCAAGAGAGAGATCTCTGGCTTAAATATGAATAAAATAAGGTACAGTAGTCTTCAAACTTCATGGCATTGGTTAACTTTACCCAGGTCACAATATAAAAAGGATATAAAATATCTCACTTTGGAGTGTTTTAAACTAGAGAAGGTTGTTGACTTGAGCATCAAAATTGAGATCAGAGTCAAAAAGGTAGTTCCCAGGTAGCATTTATTGACAGAATGTCAGTTATTACGGTAGCACTGACTGGAGTTGTGGGGCAGACTATTATGACCCCTGGTTTATTATCATTTAGACATCCAGCCCTTCACCTGCTTAAGGCAGTTAATGAGAGTATGAAGATTGTGATTTTCCCCATGTGTCACTTGCATAAAAATGAAAAACCAAATTAAATGTTATTGTTAATGTTATTTGGAAATGGTGTCCACAATAGTAAGTAATAAAACAGAGACCTGGAACAGTTGTGGACCTGGAATCAAGCCCTGTGGTACACCCCAAGTGAGATGGGAAAGGAGAGGCATCATAGCAATTGAGGATATTTTTCTTTGTTCTATATTACAGGGTATGTTGGGCTGGGCTGGAAAGAAATGGGTTTGGACAAAACAAATAGGATAGGATGGGGTCTGTCAACTTTTTGACAGTACAAACATGTGAACTGAAAAGGCACTTGGTGTGGGTCAGGCACACACAGATAGTATATTCAAACAGTACAACTGTTTTGATTTTGCAGAATTGATTCATTCTGTGTGCATTACACCTCTCAGAATCGTTTTGTGTAAACTGACCGCCATCAAAGAAACAGTGTGGACTTAAACCATGGCAGGAATATGTATTCTGCTTTTTATGGGCAATAGATGTCTCAGTGACTCCAGAGCATCCATTATTTTGACAGATGCCTAGACTCAGCGTTCATCATCATTCATCGTTACCACAGCACTTTTAAAGTTTCCTTGAATGCACAATACAAATCATACGCTTAAACTATTGAGTGCGTTTACATTCCTGTCACTAAACGTGTATTTGTATTTGTCTTATTCCCAGATTAAACACGCGTAGTTTCAAGCTTCAGAGGCTTTTGACTTAACTTTGACTCGGCAGTAACATCTGAACTCTGCTAGGGGAGGGCTGCAGTCTCTTTGATTGTGAGCACTTTCCTGCTTGTGTTTTGTTGTTGTGCCATGTGCAATATGCATGTTGGTGTCTCCGAGCAATGACAACATACTGTGCCTGTTTTCAATGACACAGACACACACACACTTTAACACGCACCCTGCCTTTGAGTCACACATTCAGATTGTTTGGCAGTGCTTGCCCTCACATACACAAGCACGTGAAAATGCACTCTCTCACAAACACACACACACACTGAGTGATTTTCTAGTCTGACATAATGTGATGTGCCACGATAAGCAGCATAGAGTGAAGATACGCTTTGAACAATACTCTTTAGAGTATGCTGTCTTGCATTTAGTGTTCCCTATCTTTTACATTTTGAATCCCAGAACCAAAGTCAGGGTCTTTTTCATCTTGCACTTTGTGCTACAGCAACCTCTTAGTAGAGCAGTTGATACGAACAGCCATTGCTTCATTTGTCAAGGAATTATTCAGAACCACATTTCCTTAGTTCCCTTCATCTACTCTCCTGTGGAAGAAGATAACATGGGAAATCACAGCTATTATAAATTTTCTCACCATGAATTTATTGTGTCAGTACTGTTAAGGAAATAGTTTCTGCTGGCTCCCATGTTGAGTTGTCACTTTGGAACATCTCTTAGATTTTACTTAAAGCAGTGCATAAGACTGTCATCAGGTTTGATTCTTTTTCTCCTTCATGCACAGCTTTACTGTGCTTTATTGAAGACACCAAGAGCTCAAAGGGTGGAATAAGTTTTGGAACATATGAAGTTAAAATGTGTATTCTCTTCTTGTTCAAAATCCCAATGGAACATATATTAAAAAAAACATGCAGGACAATGAAAAGAAAATAAGATGTAAAGGGAAACAGATCCAGTGCTCTTACATATAACTTGTGGTATTAAGTTCAACACAACACTTATTTTTGGCATTCAATCCTCTCATTTCCTCAATACAGATTTTAAATTACATATCAAATAGTCATATACCAAGGTGACACAAAACAACAAATTTCAGGTACCTGAAGTCAGGAAGGGAATCATGTTGTGGAGGATAAAAATAGACAAGAGAAACTGATTTCTAAAGACAGGATGTGGGTACATCTCATGCTCCAAGGGAAAACAAAATATGCAAATAATTTCAAAGAGATGTATTATGTCATCAGTCTGAATTTACGTAGCACAGTAAATTAGTGGCAATAGGCAAACCAGGACCAATATAATGAGACCTTACTGAAAAAACACATTAGTTTGATTGTTACTTTACACTATGACTTAAAAAGGGCAGCTAAACTCAAATCTTATCTTCTGTTATATCCCTATGTTGTTTTTGGGTCATTAACAGATAAGTTACAGAAATGAGCAGGGAAGCAGTCTAACATATGGGGATGGGCTAACTCAGTGTAACGTAATATAGGCATGAATGAACCAAGTGTGTGTATGTGTGTGTGTCAGCTGGATGCTGCACACGCCAACCGCTGTGAGGCCAATTTATCTTGTCCTGCTTAGGAAGCCAGAATATCTCTCTGACTCTTACTACTTTCTTTCCTCATTCCTTTCTCCCACTTCCTCTCTATATTTGTCCTCATTTAGACCTTTGACTCTTTCTGTCTGCCTCTTTTCTGTCTGCTTCTACACATAGACACATAGAGCTTTGGGCCAATTCTCTGGCCATTCCAGGCTAATGCTCATGACCTATGTTAAGATCTGTGTGTGTGTGTGTGTGTGTGTGTGTGTGTGTGTGTGTGTGTGTGCCTGCGTTAATATGTGTGTGTGGGTATCTGTGGGTATGTGCATGTTTGACATCTGACTAGCTGCAAAATAAAACTGACAGATTTGTGTGAGATTTACAATGTCATGGTACCTGGTGTCGTAAAGGATACGTCAATCTCACAAATGTGGATTTCTTCAACTTCAGCTGAGTATTTCTGACACCATGCTTACACTGTAAATTTTTTTCAGACATCTGTCAGTGTGTGCCAGGCCTTGGCTAAACATTTCTGTCCTTGATCCTGTAGTTAGGTCTGTGTCTCTTGGCAGCAGGTTTTTATCACTGTGCTTTCAGCATTAAATGGAGATTAAAGTAAAGACACAGGCAGAGCCTGCAGATCTGCTGCTGGCTATGATGTTGATTCCAGAAAAATACACTTAGCTGAAAAGAAGTGCTGGAAATAGACCCAAAGTTGCCTTTGAGATTGAGGAAAACCCTGTGTTCTAAATGTCGCACTCGTGCTTCATTCAAAGCAGACAACTCTTACATTTTAAACATTTACAGCTTTTAATTACCTGCAGCACCTGAGGGAAGTGTACACTTTGTAAAGTTGGGGTGATCTCTTGGTTTACAACGCTGCTCATACTGTCCAGTTCTTATCCATAGGGTGTCCTTGGGTTTACACTTTAACAGGAAGGTTCACTTTGCCTCATTGTACCTGCTTGTCCTGGGCTATTGAACGCGTAACACGTGATTCAATTTGCCTAAATTAAAGCAGAATTAGAAGTAGAGGTTAATTTCTTGCAAATGTGCAAATAAAGACAGACAGAAGCGTGGCCAAATCTGGACTGTTTGAATCTAGATTATAAAAAGAGGCATTCTCTGCAAGTCTGTTTCTGTTCTAAAGATGGTGACGGTTGACTCATCTTAATTCATGTGGCTGCAAAACACATTGCACAAGCAGCAAGAAACTCCTGTAGATGAAAACAGGCTGACTAAAAAATTTTTGGGATGACCAACTCTGAAAAAACAAAACACTCTAAACAGACTTGAAGAAACTTGCTTTCCTAACAACACTGAGGGTGGGTTGACATCTAAAGATCTGGTTCCTGAATCGAACCAGAGGCAGAATGATACATTGTTTCAATTTTCCAGCTGGTCCAGTTTGCGTTCACAAAGGCAAAGACTCACGAAACGGTCCATAAAGTGTAAACAATAGCCATGTGATGGAAATGGTGTTTATTGGTCACAAAGTCAGCGGGTAAAAGCTAACGCACTCCTCCAAATTTGTACCCGGATATCATCATGGAGCACCATGTTGCTGTTGGTTGGCAGTGCAGACCAGCAGACTTTAGAGGGAAATGCAGATGAATGTCTAGCAGGTATTAAATTATTTAATAAAGCAGTCATTTCTATGAACAAACTCTGCATCAGACATCTTATCACAGATCATACCACAACTTGTTTGCATTTGTCATGCAAATGTGACAAGTGAAGTTATTGCAAACATGCAAAAAAAACCCAGCAGCTTATGTTTTCAGAATCTGTTTGTACCTACTTGAATGAATGAATATCCCTACATGCTATATACATGAGGTTCAATAAGATGCCAACTCTCATCAACAATTAATATTAGAATATAATAATTTGTAAATTATTATTATTATTATTATTATTATTATTATTATTATTATTATTATTATTATTATTATGTCTTTGTCATAATACTAGGCTAGTAGTATTTTTTTCTATTTCATTCATATTTTCATTGTAATATTTCTATTCTATTATCATAAAGAAAATCAAGATCAAGCTTTTGCCATCTGCCAACGGGAGGTTTCTGTCCTCCGTGAGCACCCCTTACTGTTTCACAGATGTACCGCACCAGTCAAAGACCTGCACCAAACGAACCGCACCTAGGGGGTAAACGCTCCAGGTTTGTGTTCAACTGGACTAAACAAGGTCGGTGTGAACGCACCCTAAGGCTACAAACAATACATAAAGAAACACTGTGTAAGATCCAAAAAACTTATGTTTAATTCAGGCTGATACGAACAGGGCCCAGTTGCAGCAGGTATTCACTGTTAAAACCCTGATGTCTAGAATGGGATTATATTGGATTATAGCACCTTTCAAATTAATGTAATGGCATCCATTTTGTTTTCAGTTTCTTTAAAAAAAAATTGGGATGTAATTTATTGAAGTTAACATATTCAGAAATGTTCAAATCCTATCAATAAGGGCTTTGGTAAAAAAAACAAATTAAAAAAATACAATTACAGCACACTAAAATGTTTATGCATATTTCAGTAATTAATTAGAATGCTAATCTTTGCACAGTTAAAATTTGACCAACGACCACTGACACCATTGGCCACATTGGCCATTATCCCTTTGCAACAAATTACAGAGGAATATAACATGAGAAAAGTATTGCATTGCTAGCTTTAGGAAACCTTCCTCACCTCAACCAGTCTAAAACAAGCTTCTAATGATTATTATTAATATTATACTTAATTGTTCTATGACACTGTGTTTCTGTCTGCTGTTGTGTGGTCTTTGAATGGTTTTGCGTCTTTGTGTGTGTGTGTGTGTGTGTGTGTGAATAAACATGCAAGTTATAAGTAATGCTGTGTGATCTGTCTGGTGATCACAGAGTACAGAGTCATATAGTATTACAGCTGTAGCCTGGGGGGGAAAGGCCTTAGAACAGATCACACAGCGAGACACACACAAATACTTAGGCAAATGCATACACACTCAGAAACAAATGAAGCATATACATGGTCCACTGGGTGGAACAGATCGTATCAGGTCAGAGCAGGGATAACTCAGGGTCAGTGGAGGAGAATGTGGGGAGAAAAAGAGAGGAACAAAAACCATCAAAGAGAATTGGGATTTAGAAAACCAGGACAATAGGAAAAAATAGGAAAGAAAAAAACAATTGAGTGAAATATGCACAGTAAAGGCAGACAAAGGGAGTTAATGAAAGAAATCTGTCTTTGAAGTTTTACATTTAATGTTTGACCTCTTCTTTAACGTAAGCAAAGAGCCACCCTAAGGTTGCACAGTGACACCTAAGCTAGGTCCATTTGTTGATTAAGATGTGAGATGAAGTTGAAAGCTCCTAAAAGCTAGCAAGTGCAGCTGTTAGCTTAGATTATTTGGTTACATTTAAAATCCAGGAAGTACCAAAGATGTAACAAAGGAAGAGACATAGTACAAACCTAGACACACTAGCAGTGTGGCTCTACAGAAGGCAATGTCGGTCGGTCATTCAATCCACTTTGGTCCAGACTGAAATAACTTCACAACTATTGGATGGATTACCATAATATTTTGCACACCCATTAATGCTTCCCTCCTCCATCCCAGGATGAACGTTTTCTTTTATTATGAAGTTTTTATTGAACTTTTTATTTAACAGTGATGAGAATGCATCTAAACACTTTTTTCTGACAATAGTTACTAGTGCATGTGCCACTGAGTGACTTCTGTATCACTCAGGATGATTTCTTTTCTTTGATTTGCACAAATTAGCAAGTGTTGCATGCTCATACACTAAAATAAGTTCAGTTAGGACAACTTTCATCAAAGACTAATATTGTGGAGTTATATTTGGCTATATGGCCCTTTTCTGGGATCTCCCTGCCCATCCACGTGCCTATGTGGAAAGCCATGAGGTGGGGAGAGCAGCTCCCCGCCCTTCCACATGCCTATGTGGAAAGCATGACGCTGGGAGAGCACACCTCTCTATCCTTCCACATGCCTATGTGGAAAAGCCATAAGTTAGGGAGAGCACCTCCCTGCCCATCCATGTTCCTTCCAAGGAAAGCCCGAGGCAGAAAGCCGCAGTAAATAACCCCTGTACAGAACAGAGCAGGCATATACAATTTACAAGTTTAATCAGATACTTGATGGGCACTGAAGCATGGTGTTAAACGGGCCAGGGGCTGAAGACCATTCTGTTATCAGGATGCAGCTTCTGCTTCGCTGAGTCGCCTCCTGCACACAAACACACACACGGAGGCTCACACACATGAACAGTGGCAAGCAAAGAGATAGGTCGTGATCACGTTGAAGTGAAGGTAACTCTAAGCCACTGCAGTATGTGCAACAAAACCAAAGAGTACAAGACAACTTGTCGATACATCCATTAAACGAGAATAACATGTAGATGGGGTTAGTTGATCCGCTCTATCCATGTCTTTCATCCTCTGTTATTAAAAGCACACCACACTAATGCTAGCTTGGAAAAGCTAGATGTACAACGAGCTAAATGAAAGCTGCATGTAGTCTAACTGTTAAGTTTAGATTGCCATGCAGCTTCATTCTGCACATTGTTAACTGTAGTGAATCACGGAGAGACATAGGAAAGAGGACAGGAGCTAGCGGCCTGAACTGCGTCTGTGTGGCTCTGTCTGCGCACAGCGGCATGACACCTGGAGCAAAACAGTGCGGCGGCGCATGTTAGCAACAGCATGTTCGCATTGTCATTGTGAGCATGTTTAAACTCTGATATTGGCACTTTGCTCACAGTTGTGCCTACAGCCTCACAGGGCCGCTAGCATTGTAGACTGTAGACTCTTCTAGTCCTGTTTTATCTGACATTTAACCTGGAGGAAGAAAGAAACTATAGAAAAGATAGATAAAACGGATGTAAAAAAAAATTTAAACCAAAAGATAAATGGACTGGTTCAGTTAATGAAACATTGATGGTGAAAACAAACACATGAACGATAATGTTGCTTGTTATTGGGACATAATTAATTTTAAAAATGTTTTGACTCTGCCACTGTTAAGTGCATACAGCAAAATTAAAACGCCACTGAAAACCTTAATGAAAATTGGAAAAGATTAAAATAAGTCCAACTGAAAGCTTTGTTAATTTAAACTGAAAAATCAAAATAGATAGAATAAGTTAATGAAAACAGAAGGTCAATATCACAAACAAAAATAAAACAAATCGTCCTTAAAGCCAGGGCTGATTCTGCAGTTCAACCCCGATTTTCATCATCATCCAAAGAATTAATGCTGAAATTACCAAATGTTCCGTTCTTGGAGAAAGGTAAAGACCTGTTTTACAAGGGACATTTTCTAAAGAAATAAAAAGTGGGAGTGAGAAACAGACAGACTGAACTCTCTAATATTGTTTTTATATCCGTCATGTCCCACAGTTAAGAGCTCCATCAGCCCTGAGCTGCCTTCAGGAGCAATCTGCTATGTACTGCACCACTGCTTTGTGTGTGTGTGTATGTGTGTGTGTGCGTGTGTGTGTGTAAGAGAGAGAGAGTGTCAGACAGAGAGAGTGTCAGACAGAGAGAGAGAGAGGAAGTGTGTGTGTTGTCCACAAACAAGTATTATTATGTATCTGACGCTATGTTTGTGTGTGTCTTCTTGTCTTTAGTGAAATACAAGGAGAAAATCAAAATGTATGGACGTCTGGTTGCATATTTTAGGGAATAGACAAGGATACTGAAGGCCTGCCATATATGTTTTGATTTCATTTTTAAATAACCTGTCCCCAATATGTAATCTTTATAAAAAATTAAAGTGGCTTTATGTACTTTTTTAATGAAATCACTTATTAACTAATCATTTATTATTGTTTGTTTGTGAACGGGTTGTAACATAAAATTTTCTTTCTGCCTACATACTGTTTATAGTAGGCCTATCTGTAACATTTAAACAGCTTATTGACATTCGACAATCCACCTGATTCACAAATAAAACCGTTTTCTGTTTCTGTGACTATTTTTCAGTCTAGCTAACTAAACATTTTCGTTATCATCCAATAAAATAAGTTGTGCTCACACTGCTGAGGCTCTCTAGTTAAAGATGCACATCGACAGGGCTTGACATTAACTGTTTTGCTCAGTAGCCAATGTGGCTAGTGGTTTTCCAAGGTTACTAGCCACGCAGCATTTTCACAACCCACATTTTTGTTGCTGGAAAATTACATTTTATATGGTTAAAGTTGACAATGGCATGTCTAAATTGGCATGCTAAAATGTGCTAATATTATCATTAGCTCTGATAAGGTTGTATAAAGCTCCTGTTTTTGAAAACATGCAGTCTATTAAGATAAACACAGAAAAGAGTACCTTCTTATTGTATATAATAAAAGTGCTACATGCGTGTATATGTAAGAGTAATTAAAAAAGAAGTTCATCAGAAATGCTGTTTATTTTTAACAGCGGTAAATACTGTAATAAAGAGCAGAAAAAAGTATCTGCATTAGAAACAAAGCAAAGAATAAATTATTTTTTCTAAGAAAAAATCCACAATTAAGGCAACAGGATAAAAACATTCTACATCAGTTTTGGGCACTTTGGATTGTTTTTTTTTGCATATGCATTTCCTCAGAGCACTGCCTAGATTTATGTTTATTATCTTGTAGCTCTGGTAGCACTGGGTAACTGGAGACACGTCCACTTGAAACGAGTCAATGGGTCTTTATTTTCTAAATTATTCCCATACTAAAGCATCTCCTGCTTTCCTGAAGGGCATGACTACTTTTATAAAAAAAATAGAATTAACTCTGGAAATGTTGTGATATGATGATATCATGTGACATAAGGGCAGCCCTAGCAGTAACACCATGTCCCTTAATCATGAAGATATCTGTAATTTTATAGCATTCAACAGCATTTTCCTCCTGCCTTTTCTCTTTGTTCTCCTGTGCATTTTATCTCCACACTCACGCACTGACTGAATGATGTGTTGATGTGTGTACATACAACCAGTCACGTGTGATGACGGAGATCATACCATCAGGTAAAAAGCAGGCGGGAAGCTGGCGGTCTACAGGTCTGAGGGACTGTGGCTGCCGTGTGACAGATTCAACTTTTATATTCTCATTTAACATTCTCTGGATGTCACATTTAGCGCACATACCCTGGCGCAGTGGCACAGCAAGATATGCGCATGTTGTGTTGATTCTCCTGGTTAAGTTGATAGTTAACAGCAGGCTAAAACAGCCCTCGGTCCGACGGGCAGTCTGCGAGTTTAATCTCCGCAACATCTTCTTGTTTACAGTGCTGTTGGTTAAGACAACAGGCGTCACGAATGGACCAATAAGCAAACACTATGTGCAGGTAGTACACATGGGAGTTGTAGTGTCGTATCTCAAATTGCAATCCATTTGTTATTTCAGATGGCTTTTGAAGCACTATCATTTTTCAACACTCCAGTGGCGTGCAGGAGTGACTGAGTTACCCGCCATGGATGAAATCCACCCCGCATTTAGCGGTTGTTAATGTCAAGCCCTGCACATCGGCAGTGTACCATTACTGACTATAAATGTCACATCAAACCATAAGTAAAAAAGTTTTTAAATGAATGAAAATAAATTGTTTATCAAAACCACTTTTTTACAGAACATAGATCACTGTCTAGTGTGAAGGTTTAATTTAGGTAAAAATAGGTTTCTCTGTGATCAATTTATAACATTTTCAGCTATGACTACACCTTTAAATGTGACGTGAATGATGGACATCCATCACAGAACTGTCATGTGTCGTGATGCACACAGAGGTGGCCATACCCTGTTAAGTTGTCAGGCTGGTGGATGGCCAGTTTTGTAACCAGGCTCTCTTTGTTGGTAGGGCAGCAGCTCTTGGCCTAATATCACTTTACCACTTTCAAAAGTAACTTTGGGATATGCACTTCAAATAACATGCCAAAGGTGTTAACTCATCCCAATATAATTTTATGTTTAACTCATTGTGTATGTTTTCTCATGTTTCATTATCCCACACATTTTGTGATGGATCTCAAGTCTTTTCTTCATCATAAAATCACCATGGTACCAGTTTCCTGTGATACTGCTCAAAGAAAAGGGGGGGACTTAAATCACATATCTGAGCTTGATGAATGAAATTGCTCAAATATTTACTCCACACTGTATGATTAATAGAGAACGAAATGACTAACAACTGTCGATAGAAACCAAAATCACCTCAGATTAAGGGCTGTATTTAAAATCCACTGCACGAGCGTAAGGGCTGACAGTGGCTCTGAAAACAATCAGTCAGGAAGGGGTTGTCTTGCTGTTGCCCTTCTTAGTGCATCTGTTGTTACTTTCATTTGCAGCAAAACAGATACTTTTTATGCGTCATAACTGGACAAACAGATATCCCTGAAGTTTAGCTGACTTGATGTTACACTGTGACGATTAGATGTTCCCTTATTTTTGGGGGATAAAGCCTCTACACACCCAAAATACACCTGCACAGGTGTTTTCACTTGTGTTTCCTGATTTGGACTGTGAACAGTCACAGACACTTGACTGACATTTCCCTCAATCTGTTCATTTTGCTGAGCCTGTTAGGGCGGGCACTGTAACCTGTTATATCACCTGTTACACTGAGTTTTGTGATATCACACAATTCCCAGCACAGCTCCACCCAACTTCCACTGCCTTAATGACTTGTTGCAAACACCTGTGATGGTGTGGAGGGCATTTAAATGAAATCAAAAGTTTAATGTCAAGGTGATACTATGACATTTCACACTAAATAAACCCCTTTGGTTAATTCAAAACCAAAAATGCATGTCCATGTGTAATATCGTCTGTCATTTGCAATGTGCTACCAATGTACATAGTGAATCCTAACACATCACATTAGAAAATAATTATTTTTTTTCACCTTCTAGGGGAAGGTATATTTTTAACACTAGAACCGCAGAACCGTTTTTACCCACCTGGTGTATTCAAATGCATGTAACTCTGATAAAATTAAATCCGTACATCATTCAGTTCATGACTTTTTCTAAAATGGGTTTATTGGTCATCTAGTGTATTATGGTAGGGTGGGGAAAAAAAGTAGATCATTTTTACCCCTCATAGGAACTGCTGCATTGTTTAGATGTCTTTTGATAAGTAGGCTACCATATCACAAGCTAGAGCTAGATAAGATCGATATTTTGGTTTTCAAAAAAAAAGAGAACCCTTAGTGGGTGGAAGGTTGGGGCTGGGGGGATTTAAGCAATTGGTGGCACCTTGAAAACAAACAATTTATATTACTACAATACTGCATCCTGGCTCTGGCTGAATCTACATCAGTCCGCTGCAGAATCAGAATCAGGTTTATTACCGGCTACATTTTCACATAGGAGGAATTTGCCTTGGTATAAATTGGTGCTTACAGTACATATGAACATAAACAGAAATATTAATATATAAAAAGTAAGGTACTCAAAAAATGTACAAGTATACTAAAATTACAATAATACTATAATACAATGCTGACAAGTATGTTGTTGTAGAGTGTTGGGTCAGGTGTGTGTATGAGCTTGTGTCAGTGACAGTGGGGACCCGGACCTTGTTGAGGAAGCCCACTGCAATCGGGAAGAAGCTGTTTTTGTGGCGAGAGGTTTTAGTCTTGATGGACCGCAGCCTCTTGCCAGAGGGGAGTGTCTGAAACAGTTTGTGTCTGGGATGGGAGGGGTCAGGCACAGTCTTTCCTGCTCGCCTCAGAGTCCTGGAGGTGTACAGGTCCTGAAGAGATGGAAGGTGACAACCAATCACCTTCTCTGAAGAGTGAATGATACGCTGCAGCCTGCCCTTGTCCCTGGCGGTGGCAGCAGCGTACCAATTGGTGATAGAGGAGGTGAGGATGGACTCGATGATGGCCATGTAGAAGTGTACCATCATTATCTTTGGCAGGCTGAACAGGCCTGCAGAGGCTCTAGCTCCACCCAGAGGAGTAACTAGTATAAATTTGTGTATTAGCAGCCCACAATGTTAGAACAATAAATATAAAATGTAATGTTAGTTAAAAAAAAACAAACAAAAACATTTTTTGCAGCAATGTTTCATGTTGAGTTTATTGAGAGCTTTTACTTTAAAAAGTTCTGAAGGACATTCAAAAGAGCCTCTGGCATACTTGACACACCTCTGTAAAAGCCGCCAGTAAACATGTGATTGGATTCCCCTGAATTTCCTCAGGGAAATGAAAATTAGTGTCCATAGGTTTATGAATGCGGATCGTGCCGGGACGCGCACGCACTGCAGCACATGCTTTATTGCGAGCATGTGAAAAAGTGCCCTTATAGGCTAATCAAGGGAGGAGAAAAAAAAGTCCCGCGGATTTTGGGATCAATCATACAACTCCTCCAACAGGAGTCCTGCACTCTACCCACTGAGTTAAATGTGCACATGAGTATCCAAGGGTTTGAAATAATTTGACTGAAATATTGTTCTGACCCGCCATGTAACAGCTTGAAAAATATTTGGCCCCATGTCACACTTATTTGCCGACCCCTGGCATATGATATCCCATTAAAATTACCACCTGTTTGAATGTAAATAAGGATATGTCTTCATATACAGTCCAGTGTTTCCCGTTTTCCCAGTCCATTACGGCCCGCGACAGACTAATCTGTTCCGCCACAGTTTCCTAATGAAGCGAAAACATTCTCAGCCTTCTCATTAAATGACATTGTTTTTTGCCATTGATTTGGCAAAGTATCTGTCAAACAAACTAAAATTGAAAGCACAGAATGGCTTTGTTCTCTTTTCAAATCCCAAAAGACTGCAATTTAATTAAATAAGTATAATACCTATAAATAAGATATTAAATCAATATAAATAAGTTATTTTAGGAGGTTAAAAAACTAACTAAGTAACTTACTCAGAGTAAATTTTAAATGAGCTATTTTTTACTTTTATCTGAGTAGATTTTTATACCTGTAATTTTACTAAAGTAAAAGTTCATCAAAGTAATAATACTTTTACTTAAGCAGAATATATTTGTACTCTTTCCACCTCCGCACCATAGTTCCAGTTCCAGTAGTTTCATTATAGTAGGATGTTCTTATTCATTGAACCCTTGTGCAAAAAATGGTCTACATGGTGATTAGTCTCTAATTTGGTATATTGCTAAATGATAACTTTTCAATAATCATTCATGTAGTCAATAAGTCAACCTTTGTTTAATGTCCCGCCCCACGCAGGCTGTGATTGGCCGGTTAACAGAAAGTGACATTAACGAGCAACACACACAAAAAAGCACCTGATCTTCTCTCCAGTCTCCTCCAGTGGAGAGAGCAGACAAAAGTACCGGCAGCTTGTGAGCAGTCCCAGTATGCTGTCAAAAACTGAATCCTGGACAGGGATAGCATGTAGCCACTAGCTAGCTTTCTTTTATCACAAATTGAAACGGTATGAACTCACTCACCCGCTCCCTGTAAATTATTCAGAAAGTTCTATGCTATGAGCTAATCCAGTTAGCATTTATTTTCCAGATTTTCTGTTGTTGACATCAGCGTCTAATCTGTTCTTCTTCTTCTCAACCAGTTCTTCATTATCCCTCCCCACACCCTGCTCTCTCTGTTTCCTTCTCTTTTGCTTAGTCTCTTCCCATCCGTAGCCATTTTCCGAAAAAGTCTCATCCATATTTCAGAGCCATTTCAAAGTAAAATGTGTGTTAGCAAAGTACACAGAATTCAGGCTAAATTTAACACTGCTGAGGGTGTCTGTGATAAGATGTGTATTTACGTTTGTGTGAGAGGAAGACAGAGAAGGAGAGGGGATTATGCCGTGGTGCGAAATATTTTTAACCTCAATGGAATAATGTTTGGCCTAATGCAACACTACTTCCCCTGTTTTACACTCACACACACTGTTACTCCCAGTCTGTCCACCTCTCGCTCTGTAATTTTTCTTTTCCCTCCCCCTGTCTCTTCTCTTTCTATCCCCCTCTGTCTTTCTCTGTTTGTCTGCCACTTACTTCTTTGTTTTCTCTCCATCCCTTTCTTTTCTTTCAGTAGTGCGTTGTTCTTCCCCTCATCTCTCATATGCTTGCTCTCTCCTCCTCCTGTTCCATCTGTCTATCTTCCTCTCTTTCTCAATTTAACACACTGTGTATTGTGCGTGTGTGTGTGTGTTTTTGTGCATGCGTTAAGGGCCCATGACCTAGTTAGAGACTCACCTCCTATCCTAATTCATTGTGAAATTGGCTCTGTTCTCCAAAGACAGAGGGGCTCGATGAGGTTGCTACACACACACACACACACACACACACACACACACCTACACATGCACACACACACACTTCCCATTAACATGACTTTGCAACTTAAATAGAAAGCGAGACAGAGGGATGGCGGGAGACAGAGGGTAAGAGACAAGCAACGCTAAGAACAGAATATTCCAGAATATTTTAGGGTGTTTATGGGAGAGAATTCATTTATTTAAAAGTTAGAGCTCAAGAGTCATTCACTGTAACATTTAAAAGATGCATGATGCCAACTTCAGCATTCATCATCTGGGTTTGCCTTACAAACCAATTCATTGTCCTCTGGCTCAGGGCACCGTTGTGTTTCTAAAACGGTCACTGTATCGAGGTGCCGGTAGCTGTTCTCATCCGGCAGTAGTCGTGTTTTCATCTTTGCTTATTTATGCACATTTTGATTAGATTGCATTAGAAAAGGTTGATGTAAACGGCAAAATTCAAAAAAAAACTTCCTCAATTTAGCAAAGATCTTTATACGCTCACTCGAGGCAGTGATTGTCTGTTTCGAAAAAGAGTCAATGCACTAAATGGGAGATGAAAACAACTTTGCCAAATAAGTTCTGATCAAGCGATTCCCATAATGGCTGGTAGCAACTTAACCAGTTGAAGCACATTTCTGATGACCTCTCTCCATTTTTCTCAGATTCATGGTCTTTAGGTCCATGCAACTTGTTTTGTTTCTCGTTTGCAACCTCTGCTTCTTGTTTATTACAACCAAGTACACTTTGCATAGCCTGGTTTATTCGCTCCAAACAATCTGATGTAAATGTGTGTAATTTGCATTTTCTTTTTTTCCTTTTTTGCGACATTTCAAAAGTTTGCTTAAATTCGTTTGGCAATTGACCCTTCGCTAATCCATGCTCCTATACGCAGCTGGCCAATCACAACGCAGTATAGGTCTCGCTCTAACTGAGGTCCGACACTTCCACGGCTGCGCTCCATTGACTTTTTAATGATTGTAATAGTGAATGGAGACCTACCCAGCTGCACAGGAACATTGTTGATCCTTAATATCGTTGTCCTCTTTCTCAGCAGTCAACAATAAAATGGTGGTTCACTTTTACTCTGCTCGGTAAGTTAACTGTTAGGCTTTAGCTTCTGTCTTTATTTTTTTCATGTCAGTTTCAGTCAGTTTTATAACCTGAATGCAACCTTCAAATGCACAATGCAACAGCAAAACGGTCTGCTCCTTTCTGAGATAGCTTTTTCCAGAAATTAGACAACATTTCTGCAGGGAGTGCAGTAACAGACAGTGGCAGTGCTATGATAAAAGTCCGACAGGTCAGGACAGTTTGTCGAACTTAGCAACAGTAACTAAGGGGTGCGTGGCTTAGCGAACGGTCAATTAGATGGAAACATGGCTACTGATGCAAAACCCTTGACAGTCCCTGTTGAAGTCATTCAGAGATAAAAGTACATTCACTCTGGGAAATGTTAAAGAGGTTTCCTTTGCTTCCTCTTTTAATAAAATGGATAATTCTTTAATTTAGTCATAGGAAAATACTTTTTAAAGACATTTATAGATTCCTGTTTTAGAAACTCTTCAGAAAAGTATTCTAATTATAGGTTGTGATTATGTGAAATTGTATCTGAATATAAGAAAAGAAACAGAGGGTTTTTTGTGGAAATTCAGACCTAAGGTGCAAGGATGGTTTGTTTTAAAATGTTTTTTTCTCAAAAGCTGTATAACCTGATGAACTTCAGCGGTAAAACAGTGTTATACCAAATAAGCGAAAAGTTATTGTAGAAATAAATGAAATGATCCATGTCAGCCACCACACTCTTTCTTTCTTCTAAATTATCATTTTAATATTTTTAGGATCCTGGTCACAAACAACATTTCAGTTATGTCTCAGAGAATATAAGGTGTCATTGCAATGTAAAAATGTTTGGTTAGCTCATGTTTTACTTTACAGTACTTAAATACATGTATAGAGATGTTTACCAGACAGGACACAACATTTGTAGCAGTTATTATCTCTCAGAGCCTGATATAGGCTGATGTATGGAAACTCTTAACTGCTGTTCAGGCCGCTGTCATTCCTTACACTTGCTTGATCCGCTAAAGTCACGACCCACAACCTCACCACCCTATATCGAAAATCTTTTTCAAAAAAGTTTTTATTTCACCACATACATACAGAACAGCTGTGGTGTTTTGACACATAGTGTATAATATGGATTTTTTTTCAAGATACTGAATGTTTGGCCCCATAAAATAATTAATGTATCCAAAAAATCCCTGTGGAAACAGCATTAACACAATCATGGAAATGTGTTTTTGACAATGTCCTCAAAATAACCTCAGCAATACAACCGTACTGATGCAAATTTGTGCTACCAAGAGTGGAAAACATTGTGTTATTTGGATGGATAAAGGCAGTTTGCTGTTAAAATTCAAAACATTCAAACAGGCTGCAATGAGGCATTTGTCAGAACTGTTTTTTAGGATTTTGTGGATTTGTTTATAGGATAATACAGTGGAAAAAGACAGACAATGCTAGACTGAGAAGAAAGATTACAGACAGCACAGATAGTGAGCCAAGTTTCAACTCACAATGTCCTTGAATTTATAAATCATGGCAGGGAAATTTGGGTTGTATTCTCTCTTATCACACGTCGCCATGCTTTAGTTTTAATTTAATTCAACCTAGCTATTTATACACAGGTAAAGTCATTCTAAATGATCAAAGAGGGTGGTGAAATAAAGAAACAGGATGGTGTTTTCTTAAATATATTTCAGCCTTTGTAACATGGTTTAGGGACGAGATTTAATTGAATAAATTGCTTTCCAATTTCTGTTTGAAACATCCCCCCAAAAACGATACTGGCTAAAATAACATTATTTAACCCCTATAATATATGATCAGCACCACTGCATTCACACATAATGCCACAAATCCTGCATAGACTGTTGGCGCTAGAGGCCTTTAGGATGATATTGTGGGTCAGCTTAGTTTCAGCTGTAAAAGGAGTGATGGTTCTACCAGGTGTCTAGTCTGTGAATACAGACAGGGCCCAGGGGGGATAGCTGTCTTTAACTTCCTTTTTATATTTCAGAGATACTGAATTTTATTCTTATTGGCTTTCATTTCTGGTGTATATGCAATTTTCTGTCATGGTGTGTGTTTGTGTGTGTATTTGGTCGAGGTGACTTGATACCCCTTGTTTTTTTTTCCACTTGAAACATGATTCGACATGATTCAGCCACTGGTCTGGAAAATAAGGGAGTCAAGAGGTTCATTATGTTCACACACACACGCACACACACACACACACACACACACACACTTCCACAGAGTTTAATTTGTCCATTGATGTTGAAGGGCACAAACACATGTTTTTTCACCTACATGCATGCACACACTTGCTCAGAATAAGACTCAAAAGACCATTGATGGTAAATTTATTTTCTTGTGTGTGTGTGTCTCTCTCTCTCTCTCTCTCTCTCTCTCTCACACACACACATATACACTGAAAACCCAGTGGTCAAGTTAATTGCATTAAGCAACCTTAAGATCCAGACCCTTCTGTCTCTCACACATCGCTACCTCTGACAGAGAGGCAAGCATAGAAAAACAACAAAAAGGACAAAACAAGAAGGAAAAACATGAAAAACAAGTTGAGGAGAAAAAAAGTGGAGCAATTATGCAAATTGGATTATGCCAGTTTAGCAACACTGGAGCATTAAAAACAAACTTTGTTTACTCTGGGTAGACTTGTGCAAACTTTATCTATAGCATTATTATCTGTGGCCTGCAGAGAACAGGACATTTAATAATCTGTTTCCTCTGTCTCAGAGAAAACCAATATGCAGAGAACAAAATTAGTTTACCAAGCAGAGAGCTCACTCACACTATCTACCATACATTAAAAAGTTTGGTAAATTATCTTAAAGTAACTGTTGAGTGTTCAACCCGCCTTTAATCACAAAGTGAAGGTACCACAGGGCATTATCATCCCTTAAGAAGATAGATACCACTCATGTCCATGTGTTAAATACAGAGCTGGAGAAAGTGTTTTGTCTTGCTTAGCATAAAGACTGAAAGCAGGGAGAAACTGTTAGCTTTGCACTTTCCATAGTGAGAAAAAAACACTAACACCTCTGCAGCTCACTTATTAACATGGTTTATCTCAATTATTTCATCTGCACTTAACAGTAAAACATCAAGTTGTTTGAGGAAGTTGTGTGTTAAAAGTATTTCTTGGAAACTGTTCTCACCAGCAAAAACGACCATACAAAGTCATTTTTTTAGCACGTTATCACAACCCATAGTAACACTTGTTGTGGCTGCGACCTGTGTACTGTACAACAGTTGCTAAGAAGGAAGTTGGGCGACGTACTGATTGATTACAAATAGAGAGATGGTCTGCGCAAGGTGGCAAGGTGGGTGGATGGATGCATCAAACCCAGGACTTTCACACAGGAGAGTGCTGTTTGAGTTCAAGTATGTTGTTATCTTGAGATTTAAGTTAAATAGCACTACTGACTTTCATCATGTGACTTCCATCACTTCAATCACGTACTTACTTTAAACCTAACCAAGAAGTTTTGATTTTTAACTAAACCTAACCAAACGGCAACCATTTCGCCACTTAAACCATGCTTTTAATGTCATGTGACTTAGTTAAGGTCTGGTCGCTTGTCACTGGACTGGTACGGGAATCATTCACATGTGTTATTTTGTACAGAAGCCCTAAGTGGCCATCGATTTATATCTTGTTTTCCCATGAAAACGGAATAATTATCTTGTGATCTGGACATAACGACTGTTGTTTTCTCGTGATAACGAGGTCATTTTCTTATGATCTCTAATTTCATGGCCATTCACTGAGTCTTTAGTTAGTTTAGTTGGTAGAGACCAGGACTTGCGTCCTAAGGGTTGTAGGTTCAACCCCTCCTCCCTTCAAAGTTTTATATTCTTCTTTGTGTTTTTAATCATTCTCTTCAACAAAGTTGTTATGAAGAGATTCAGGGGAATCCAGTCACACATTAGCCGTCAGGAAATGTGTAGTTAAAGGGATTCTGTCTGGGAATGATGGGGAAATGAAAAGTCCATAAGTTGATGTATGTAGACTAATCGCCAGGATGCGCACACTCCAACACGTGCTTAATTGTGAGCATGTGAATCAGTCATCTTCATAACAACTTTGTTGGAGATGAATATGAAAAAAGATTTTTTTTAAAAAAGTAGTTTCCATCAGGATCAAGCTCACAATCTTAAGACTATGAATCCTGTGCCTTATCAACTGAGCTAATTACTGACATTGAGAGCCCCTTGAAATTACCATTAAGAAACGTTCTTGCCAACCCCTGTGTTAACGGTGTAAACTACTGTTTAGTTATCTCGAGATCACGAAAAAATGATCCCATTATCACGAGAAAACGGAGTAAAATAAAGATTTGAATTGATGGCCACTTAGGGCTTCTGTAGTTTTGGGAGGCATTGACATACAACCTATTTTGTCATTTGGGTTAGAGGACAAGTTCATTTCTTGACAACAGTGACTTCCTGGAGTCATAATCAGGTTGCTGGGTTTGGTACCATTATGTTTTTACATCATTTTTGTGTATTGAGACACAAACAGAAAGACTAGACTGAATAATTTGGAGCGGCTGTGGCTCAGTAGGTAGAGCGAGTTGCCCCGTTAACCGGAAGGTCGGCAGTTCATTCCCCGGCTCCCCCAGGCTGCATGTCAAAGTGTCGATGGGCAAGATACTGAACCCCGAATTGCCACTGCCGGCTGTTCTGCCAGTGTGTGAATGGTGAATGCAGATGTAGTGTAATAGCGCTTTGAATGGTCGAAAAGACTAGAAAGACACTATACAAATACAGAGCATTTACAATTTTGGTAATTCTATTTATTTTAATTATATTATAATTAGATAGAGACATTTTACCATGTCACAGTAGAAAAGTCCAGGTGTAGCTACTAAAATAAGAACTGTCGTGGCTTACTGGGACACTTACAGAGACATCTTTTTTCCTTTTTGCAGCTGATTGAAATTGCCCATCTCATCTCAGTCTCAGAAAAAAATCGAATTACCTTATTTCTATCAATGTTGAACCATTACTTTAAAATATGTTCAAACTTTAGGATGATGAGCGTCAGCCTTCAAAATCTCATGAGTTTGAACTCACCATGGACCTACAAGTGTATTTCAGAAAACTGGAATATTGTGACAAAGTTTAGTTTGTCCCGTAAGTCAAAGAGTAGAACTGTGATATATTAGATATTCATAACACATAGAGTGAGATATTTCAGGCCTTTTGTTGTTTTAATCTTAATGATTATGGCTTATGGCTCATGGAAATCAAAAATCCATATCTTAAAATATTAGAATAAAGAATATCTAATATAGAAATGCTGACCTTCTGAAAAGTTCTGAAAAAAAGTTAATTTATGCACTCAGTACTTGGTCGCAGCTCCTTTTGTATGAATTACTGCATCACAGTGCATGGCATGGAGGATATCAGCCTGTGGCTCTGCTGAGGTGTTACGGAGGCCCAGATGTCTTTGATAGCGGCCTTCAGCTCGTCTGTATTGTTGGTCTGGTGTCTCCCATTTTCCTCTTGACAATACCCCATAGATCCTCTATGGGGTTCAGGTCAGGTGAGTTGGCTGGCCAATCAATCACTAATGCAATGGTCAGCAAACCAGTTACTAGTGGTTTTGGTCCTGTGGGCAGGTGCCAAGTCCTGCTGGAAAATGTAATCAATATCTCCTTAAAGTTTGTCAGCAGATGGAAGCATGAAGTACTCTAAGATCTCCTGATGGACGATGCATTGATTCAACACCAGGACCAACACCAACAGACAACATGGCACCCCAAATCATGACACACTGTTGAAACTTCACACTTGACTTCAAGCAACTTGATTTTGTGCCTCTCCACTCGTCCTGCAGACTCTGGGACCAGGATTTCCAAATGAAATGCAGAATTTACTTTTATCTGAAAACAGGACTTTGGACCACTGAGCATCGGTCCAGTTCTTTCTCTCCTTAGCCCAGATAAGACGTTTCTGATGCTGTCTCTGGTTCAGGACTGGCTTGACAATAGCAATGTCACACTTGTAGCTCATTTCCTGGACACGTCTGTGCTTGGTGGGCCTTGATGCACTGACCCCAGCATCAGTCCACTTCTTGTGAAGCTCCCCAAGTTCTTGAATTGGCTTAGCTTGGCAATCCTCTCAAGGCTGCGATCATCCCTGTTGCTTGTGCACCTTTTTCTCTTTCCATGAATTTGCTTTGATCCAGCACTCTGTGAACAGCCAGCCCTTTCAGCAATGACCTTCTGTGGCTTAGCGTCCTTGTGGAGGGTGTCAGTGAGTGTCCTCTGAACAACTGTCAAGTCAGAAGTCTTCCCCATGATTGTGGTTGTTTGTACTGCACCAGACTGAGAGATTAAAAGCTCTTCTCAGGTCGACATTTCTGTATTAGATATTCTTTATTCTAATATTCTAATATGCTGAGATATGGATTTTTGATTTCCTTGAGCTGTACGCCGTAATCATCAAGATTAAAACAACATAAGCCTCAAGTATTTCACTTTATGTGTAACAAATCTACAATATATGAACGTTTCACTTTATGAATAAAATTACAGAAAAATATTTTTTCCAGCAACCGTCCATCTGAACTGACCTCAGATAGTGAGCGAGCAGCAGCATACAGTTCTTTTCTACTGCAGGTATTTTGACATATCACAGCAGGAACAGCACAATCAATAACATTAATAATCACTGCGTTCCATTCAGGTGTTCCAGTTCCAGGACCGAATCACTATCATTGCTTACTGGGGCACCTAAAAAGAAAAAAACAAACAAAAAACAGAGCCGACTTTAATGTTATTAGTTCCACCTGTGCTTTTCCTGCTATGAAAAGTCATAAAGTCAGCTGTGGAAAAGGCCATCTTCTGCCTCCTCTAAGGGGCTGTTTGGACAGAAAAGGGAACACTGTGGATGCTCATTAGTATGTGATGGTACGCAGCGATATTTAACAGTACACAGGTGGGTTATACTCAAATGCACAGGAACTTTGTATCAGGCCCAGTTCAGACATTGCGTCTAATTACCACTTAGCAAGTATCCAACTATCCAGAACCATTAAGTATAATCATAAACCAAATGCACTATTATTGAATCCATAACATTCTTCCAAACAGTGATTCACAGTCTTTTTTTTCCCCTGAAATCCATTATACACGACCCAGACAGAATCCTGCTTAACAAAAGGGGAGTGGAGGGAGTTTTTTTCCCCTTGATTTGTTCAGTAAAGACCTATTACTACTAAACTAGAGCAGGTTTTAATGGGTTCTTGTCATGTAGTTTAATGCTCCTCATTGTGATTCAAATGGCCATTATTTCCCCTCCATTTTGCTACTTTTTTGTTCTATCCACTCTTCTTTTCTCCGCCCTTTACTAATGTTTCCTATATCCTGTGTCTCCTTTTTTTCTCTTCTTCTTTTACTCTTAAGCCCTTTCCATCTCTTTTCTCTCGGTCGTCTCTATCTTCACTACAACTCTTCTCTTTTCTGTCTATTTTTCCTCAACTCTTCCTTGGGTCTCACCTTTCCACCTCTCCTAACAACTATACCGAGCTGTCGATATCCTGTCTCTCTTGCTCTTTGTGTGCATATGTATCTGTCGCTTCAGAAACAGATCTGTCTCACTGCCTTATCTCTAAGCCACCTAAAAATTTTGGGCGTTTACACAGATTTTGCTCCTAAAACATGACCTCTTTTGGACACATTCAAAACCTTCAAAATTAAATAAGAACTACCAAAGTCACAGTTAAAAAGCTTGCATACACCTGTTTTTAATGCACATTTTCAGTTTATTTATATAAAAAAAAAATGAGTGGAAATGCAGAATATTTAATAAAAAGTATGGCTAAAAACATTTTTATGCTTGGCTGAGATGGAAAAGTATGGGAACGATGAAAGCAAAAAAAAATGAAATGGAGCAATGGAAACAGATGTAGCGAATAAATCATGACAAGCACAAAATATGTCCACTGAATGATGAAAATAGCAGCAGATGAAAACCTTAGATCGTTGCAGTAGTGGATGGAAACGCACATTAATTCTCTGGAATTTTCTTCAAATTTTCTGTGTAGATGTGTTCTTGTGTAAATGCAGGCTGGATACGTGTGTGTGACACGTGTGTCTGATACACACTAATGTACAAAGACATTGATTAATGGCCCCAAACAGGCAACCTTCTAGTGTAGTCCATATGGGCTGTGTGTCTGTGAGAGTGTATTTGTAACCGTGTCATGTCTAATGATTCAGGGCTTTTTTTGTTGCCACACACACACTAGCACACCCACCTGTCACCCTCCCCCTCCTAATAACATCTACTCGTACAAACTCATTTATTTTTATCACAATAATTAGAAGTCACTGAGCAGATAATAATTCAATTATCAGATTATTGAAAGGGTTTATTTCCTTGAATTCTTCCTCAGAAGGTTTGCTGATTGTGCTGGTTCATTTGAAACACCAGTTTGCATCACCACAGTTCTCTGCTGTTAGTCCATGAACAGCTGCAGTCGAGCAATTAAAGGTTAAGCGCTTTGCTCAAGAACATTGAAGCAGACGTTGGTGACTCAGGAAAGGTGTCGGACATCGTGCGATGGGGAAAAAAAGTAGAAGCGGACGAAGAAAAAAAGAATGGAGAGCAACAGGGAATGAAAGATAAATACAGATGGGAGGGAAGAGAGGTAATAGAGCCACAAAACTGAAACAAAAGTTATTATAAAGCATGTCGCTGTAACCTTTCAGTGACCTGAATATCTTTTCTGTGGCACATAATCTGACTGAGAGCCATTTGTATCTTTGTAACAAGCAAGAGAGGACAGGCAAATCTGAGAAGGTTATTTCCACTTCAGCCAGACAAATTCATCATGTGTTCTCTGGCACTTTTTTTTCACTCTGTGTGTGCGTATTGTATGGGTTGTGTGGGTTTCATTTCTCAGTGTATCTTCATTGTATGTCTTTATGTGTGTGATTGTATGCGTCAAGCCTGATTAGGCCGGACAGTCTGACCTACAGTGACTTCACTCCTCTCTGCCTTTGCTTTGAATTTTAATGTCATTCCTTTCCCTACCAATCCATCTGCCGCATCCCTGTGTGTGTGATTCAGTAATGTTTTTCACCTGTGCTTTATTTCACCTGGGCCCCTGGGCAATGGTTTTTTTTCTGTGTTTGAAACTGCCAATAGGATCATTTCACATGTTGCTAATGCTGCTTCAGGTGAATTCAAATAAGTAAATGCTCTACAAACCTACTTGAATATAGGACATTCTTGCAGCATGTTGATGTGTTGAAGTGTGAGTGTGTTTTATTTGAAAAGAAAAAAAAATGTGTGGACACTGGTCCAACTTTTTTCAACCAACAATCTAAACAGCGACTAAGAAGAAACTTCTGCTACTATCAATTTATATCAGAGTGAGAGCAGGGTGGCAGGTCGCTACTATATGCAAGCTGTAACTTATAGGTATCAGTACACACATTTCTTGTTGCCACTGCCCAGTGGAAACACAACAATGTCACATTTTAAGTTGGAGGAAATATCTAGCTTTTTAGCTGCTAAATGTGACAGCGACTAGATGTTGAATATCAGCTGCAGAGTCAGGTGATATACTGTATATTTGTGGGTGCATCACTTTGATAGACCCCTTTCACACACACATATTCTTTTGATTCACTGTTGATGTAAAAAGATTGATTATAGAAGCTTTAAAAATATTTCCTGTGCAGGGTCATGGTGGGCTAGAACCTGTTCCAGCATTGTATGCATTGAGTGCATCAAGTGGTTCCCAGTCTTCTCACTAGGTTGTTTCTAAAAAATATATATAAATTACATTAAATAAAAAAAGCCAAGAATCAGCAATTTTGATCATTCAGTCTATCAAACACTTTGGTGAAGAGTGAGAGTTACTTATTCCATGGCAATAATGTAATGGACACAAACCAGCAGGGGAATGTATTATAAATTTACCACAATGTCAACTTGGCACACAACAGACAGTATCTCATAATACAAAACACATATTGCCATCAAATGTAGTGAGCACATTCACACTATAGAAGGAATAAACCCTTTTGATTGTAATGGCCATGTGGCCTTGACACACCTAATGGAGTTTATAGAAAGGTTCACCTATACTAGCTCTAGTACTAAAACGCTGACACGTATTCAGTTATAAATGGAAACCTCATCACCACTGAGGTCCCCAAATTTCAAACTTTGGAATGCAGCACTGTAAAAATGTTCAACTTTAGCTGTGATTTCCTTTGAAGCGCCTTGCGGCTTGTGAAAGGAAAAAGGGACAGAAAGAAGAGAGCCAGAGAAAGAAAACAGAGCCAAGAGAGACAGAGTGAGGAAGATAGGAAATGTGACACAGGTCATTACACTGGACTTAATGAAGCCCGTTTGCCTCGATAACCACCCATTTCATTAACCGCTGCTACATAACATACAGTTTGGTTGTGACACACACACACACACACACACACACATACAGTACATCACCCTCCATTTCCCATGACCGTTGTCTGTGACCGTGGAGTGAGACATTAGGTTAGATGAGAATGTGATTAATGAGATGCCAATTAATTATAGACAATTACAAGTACCTCTGACTACTTTAGTCTCATTCTTTTTTCTTATTCTCTCTCTCCTCTCTCTCTCTCTCTCCACCTCTCAAGTCTCTTTGAAGACAAAATAAGGGAACCATGCACATACGTAACACAACACAACTTTTGCCCAAAACATTCTCTTGGCTTCTTCATTTTGGGGTCGCATAAAGCACGAGTCAGCAAAGGCAGCAAACAGCTCACATTTATTGAGACAGAAGCATACATGTACTGTAATGATGCGTAACTGCAAACAAAAGCATGTTTTTACACTTCAAATCAAATTCCTCCCATTTACACGTGTTACTACAGTGATTGTGTGGCGGGCTCTGAGAGCTGCCAAAACACGGGTGACCTACACTCATTACTGTGCCTGAACACATCCTGTGTAGACACAGATGGAGGACTGAAGCTGCTGCTGCTGCTGCTTTGTTACTTTCACCACACAGCCTGCGCAGATATTATGTTAGGCAGTGTTTCAGCTGTTGTCTGTTAATCCGATATTGTGTTGGGCTGTGTGCTTAAGTTGTTGTCTGTTAGCTAAGCAATGCTAGTCAGATTAGCCCAATTCTTCCGGCACCGCATCACCGATGTGGCAATCATAAGAGGCCAAAGCTGGGAGAGACAAACGTGCATCAGACATGCTGACTGATTTGTGATGGGACTGGCCAAGTGTCTGTTATTAGTGGTAGAATGAAACAGACTGAGGTGAGTTCAGTCAGCCTTTGATATTGTATAATCACATCCAGCTTCATTTGGATGATCAATGCATGACTCAGCATGTTTTTTGTTTTTTTTAGTGAGACTGCTCTCTCTCTCTCTTTCTGTATTTTCTGTCTACCTTTCCGCATCACCAGTGCTTGTTATTTAACAGGTTGTTGCATGACGCAGAGCACGCTGTTAAAACGAGGTTGATGCTTTTATTTACCAGGATGTGGTCCTCACTCGTATAAATCATTAAACCAAGATAGAGAAATATAGAGCGTCTACCCTTTTTCTCTCTCCTTCTCCTGTCTTACTCTCCACTTACTACTTTCATTCACTTTCATTCATCTTTCCTCCCTTTTCCCCCTTCCCTAGTCTAGACAGAGATGAGCTGAATGAAGAGTAGAAAGACCGTAAAGGATGTAAAATGGAATAAAATAGAATTTAATATTGGTGTATTTATTTTAATCATCAATTTTTTTTTAACAAAGGATTAGGGACCGATTGTTTGGAATTTGTTTTAGGTTATTTCCAACAAGAAAGCAGCAAAATATCACATACAGTAAAGAAGTTGTTGGTCCCTTAATGCAACAGGATTCAAAACAGGTTAATATTATATTCAATAAAGTCATTCTTAATAAGGATGATCGCATTCAAAGTATTAAGGCATCACAATTTACAGAGTGAAAAGGCTGGGAAGAGACATTCAGAGGCTGGCAATGTCTTCAGGTTAGACACATCTAAAAGACTGTACTGTAAATAAGAAGCTTAAAGCCTCTACACATCCATTGTTTCCTCACACAGGTGCTTTCACTTACTGCCTGATTAGACCTGATTATGAGTCTCTGTGCATGTACAAATAGGCCCTTTCACAGAAGACATTTTGATGTGTCACACTGGGAAGAGCAGAGATGTAAATAATTAAATGAATGATGGCTGAATTCCATTCAGCTGCTTCAGTTTCAGGGTCCTGCTATTGTGCGTGCTGGTTCAATGCCTGTATTCAAAACCGCCTACCAGGGGTGGACTAGGAATCTGGCATACCGGGAAAATGCCCGGTGGGCCGACGCACCTATGGGGCCGATATAACATAAATTATTTATTTATATAACTGTTAAAAAATGGGCCAACATACCGGCCCAGAGAGCATGGACATTTTCTACTGACACTGGGCTAGCTTAATCAATCCTTTTACTAGCTCCCAATCCCTCCCCCTCTGCCCACTGTTTCTTGTGTTGTGGACTAAAAAAAAAATCTTGAGACGGCTGATGCCTAATGTGCCAAAATTACAGATATGTTTACTACCGGAGCTACAGTAGTTTCAAGATCAGCTGCAGTACCTGACACGGTGCAGTCTCGGGCACTTGAAGGAGTAAAGGAGAGCCGTAGCCACAGTTTTCTAAAAAAAAAATAGCAATAAGAAATGTTAAATAACAAATGAAAATGCTTTGAGAAAGGTTTATTTGCAATATTAGAAAATATGCAATGGAGTGTAAAAACAGAAGAAAAAGATTCGCCTTTTCCATGAAAAGTAGGCTACAAAAACAACCTACAAAATCCTGCATTATATTCTATTATATTTCTATATTCTGATCGGTCACCTGCCACCTGAATTTTGTGTTTCCCTCTATATAAATATATATAAAAGACTTTTCCACCATAAATTGGTGCAGAAAATGCCTCCAGAATGCAGGAAATGAAATGTTTAATGCTCAAAATGAAGCCCCAGACCACCTCCCAATCATACATACCATAAATGAAGATTTCTTCTAAATAGTTGTAAAATCATATCATCTTGTCTTGTTCTCGTGACCCCAATATTGTGTATCCTTACGTTGTTTCGTCACACCCCTAATCTGAGTCCTTAAATGTCCCCACCACTTATCAACATAGTGAAGCCATGTGTGTGCCATGCCGTAATGACAATGATGATGATTACTTCAACTAAGGTAAACGATGATAATATAATCACAGCAATATCATAAAGTGAGACTGTCACCTACTGCTGGTGACCACTCACTGCCAAACAGCGCAGCATAAGCTATTTGACATTGTTTATGTAGCGGTAGTTCTATGGCTAACTGCCCTAATGGCTGACATTATTTTTTCAGCATCGCGTTGGTTAATCCCACGCTGCTGTGAAAATTACTTGTACTTGAGACTGAGTTGTGTACTCCATGGCAATCTCTGATCACCAGGGACTCAGTAAATGAGTGCAAATGAGTCCACTGATCCACTTGCTTCGGAGACTGGGCCACAGGGAAGTATTCCAACATGATAACAACGTCAAACACAACTCCAAGACAACCACTGCCTTGCTTAAGAAGCTGAGGGTAAAGGTGATGGACTGGCCAAGCAAGTCTCCAGACCTAAACCCAATTGAGCATCTGTGGGGCGGCATCAAACGGAAGGTGGAGGAGCGCAAAGACCTCCACTATCTCCATGATGTCATCATGGAGGAGTGGAAGAGGATGGATAATAATGGTGGCCACACAAAATATTGACACTTTGGGCCCAATTTGGACATTTTTACTTAGGGGTGTACTCACTTTTGTTGCCAGCGGTTTATACATTAATGGCTGTGTGATGTGTTATTTTGAGGGGACAACACATGTACACTGTTATACAAGCTGTACACCCTCTACTTTACGTTGTAGCAAAGTGTCATTGCTTCAGTGTTGTAACATGAAAAGATATAATCAAATATATACAGATATGTGAGGGGTGGACTCACTTTTGTGAGATACTGTACACACATAAACACACACACACACACAGACATATATACATGCATTCCAATATACTTACATCCAAATGCTCAGTGTTGATAGATAGAGTGGTGGTTACCAAAAGTTAGCAGATTATGAACTGGTTTGAATCTCTGCGTAATAAAATTGTGTTCGTTGTGGTGTTTTCCACATGTAAAACCAAACCCCCACTGTAGCTTATTTCCATAATAACAATTGCCTGTAATGCAGTGCTGCATGTAAATGTGTGGATAACATCATTCTTTTTCTGTAATCCCCCCTTCAGAAACCCAAAAAACTTCATGTCCCTCCACCTCATGTAAAAGGATTGAATTCTTATCAATCAGTAACAATATTGACAGAGCAACAAATAAAAGGCCAAGTTGAATTCGATTGAACTGAAATAAATTATTCAGGTCAGCACAATAGCATCAGAAGACTCTTGCTTTTTTAATTTCTAATCATAAATTATAGTCATTCAACTCCATTTTCCCCATGTCATTCACAGCCTCCTGTACTGGCTTTATACCCCCCCAGTTTTGAAAATGACTGGTGTATACACAATTCATGGCCTGAAATAGAATGATTTTGTGTATGGGTGAGTGTGTAATCAGTGCTCCTTATTTGTCTTTGTCACTTCTCAGCATGTATTGATCAATGTTCAATCAAATTCAAGAGGCAGAGAAAGAGGCACACAGGGAGAGAGCAGTAAGAGCGAAGGAGAACAAAAGAGACAGATAAAGAGGAACAGGCAGAAGGAGAGGGTGTGTGTGGTTGTTCTGCCACCTGCACTCATCCACATGTTGTTTTCCATCGTTATCCCAGACACAGACAGTGAGAAATTCTGACATCTATTCAATAAACTGTCAACACAATCAACATCAATATGTTAGGACTTTGACGAGCAACACAAGCAACACAGCCGAGACAGAGGCAGCTGTTTATCTGACACGGCCGCTGAAATATTCACTTGTGGGGCAGCCAAAGTCAAAGTGCAGCGTGTCGAACTGGCTGCAGCTTTTCCGTCAATGCACAGGATTCCATTTTTATTGGTAAAACATAACTTCCTTTATATTATATCATTTTCTTGCAGGGATTCTCAACTCAAAAAACACTGTCTTGTCTTCTACTTTTAAATAAGAAGAAGCTCCACTTGGCAGTTCTGTAACTTGCTCATAGGCACTAATTAAAAGGATTCAAACAAGCAACACTGAAGTCATAACCTGTAATTTCGACTGTTGCCAGATTAATTTGAATTTAGTGGTTATGAAGTGGCACTGGTGCATCACTGTGAGGACAGTTTTAGAGTTAAGTCTGGTTGGCTTAACTGACAATTGAGAATGCAAATGTGAATAAATCTATGTTTTGCTAATGTGACTGGTCAAAGAAACGGATGAGAGCGGAGACCCGAACACAAATTAACTAGTCTCATACATTTCTAAAGTCAAATGGACAGTTTCTATAGAAACTAGAGAACACAAGTGAAAGGACGCCAACAAGAATCTGAGCCAACATAAGACTGAATCCATCCTCCCAATGGACAATCTGTGTAATCTCATTATTTCAGTTAGGGTGAAAATGTTAAGAGTCCATATTTAGAAATGTGTCATGCCCCTGTATGCCAAGAAAGGTTCCAGCTCAGTAGGACCAATGAAACTATTTAGATATATTTAAAGGGCTACTTAACCCAGTGACGACTGACACAGCAGACGGAACATTGCTCCATTGTCCCTCTATTTTATCCGCTGTCTACACCAGATGCATTTCAACCATATTTAGCCTCATCCATTTAGGTTTCAATCAATACAAAGGCTCACATTTCACTCACGTATAACTGCAACCTCCTCCTGTCAGTCACTCTCGATCTCTTTTCAAGTTACTCCAAACTTCTTCTTTTTTTTAAAAAAAGTTATGTTTGTAACTATGGTTCCAATGTCTGGCAGTCAGGAAACAGAAAGAATGAGCGGATCTCTGTTTTCATATATTTTGATAAGAGGGTGTTGCCAGCAGTAACTGTGCACTTGCGTGGAGTACAGGGCAACATCACAGACTTTTCACAGATGTTATTGGATCTACGGGACAGAAGCACTATAGCTGCTAGTGCAATGAAAATTACGAACAGGACTTCCCACTCTGTAATGTCCGCTGCAATGGCAAGAAAACGCTTAATGACTGATACTCTCGTTCTTTTTGGCATACAGCATTTCAACAAGTGCAAGTTTCAACAAGTGATATGAGATACAGTATGTTTGCGTCAAGTGTTAGCGTTTAGTTACTTTTTAAGGTAAAAATGATAAACTTGTAAACTCGGATATAAGTTTGGAACCATCATTAAATCCAATTATTTCATACTGAGAAACAGTTTGTTTGCACTGGATACATTCATATTTCCGGTGGAGACAAAAATGGCTTGAATGGGTGTGAAGGGTCATAATTAGCTGATCATTATTTGGCAATATTGAAGAGCTACAAAAATATCCCATAGCGACATATAAAAGGCATTTATGCAGTGTAAAACATTGAAAACTTTCAATTCAAGGCATTATAAGAAAAATGTGTTTTTGAGTTATTCTCTGCTCCAGGCTGGAGGCATTTTATCACTTTTGTTCAGTTTATCAACTAGGTATAACCTCTGGGAATTTAAAAGTGTGCTATTGTGGTTAGTAATATGATGCATTTGTTATTAAATTCAATGTTGAAAATGAGACCACATATCTATTAATATCAAATGAGCGTGGTCACACACGCAACAGTATAATGTGTTGTCAATAGAATATCGCAGTATATAAAAATCTGACATGAGCCACTGCATCGGTTTTTCTGATTGATGTATCACTCCCACACAACCTGATGATAGCATTTTATGCTTCTTATAGTTCAAGACAGAACACAACACAAACAGAACATTGTACTGCCCTCAAACAGACACACATTCGTTCAGCTTAACTTCAGTGATACCATACTTCAATGTGTAGACAGGCGGTGCAGGCTGTTTAATACCAGATGGTCACACATCTAATTGACAAAACAGGGAGATTTATTGCTTAATTATACCCATCAGACACATTTACAAAACAATCACATTAAAACAACTGACTAAAAGACATGAGAGAATAATTTATAATGTAATTGTGATCAAACATACACACACACAAACACGGCGTCACATCTGACATTTTCTAAACTGGCCTTTCAGACTGTGTATGAATATACAACATGTCATGTGTGTTTAAGAGCGTGCTAAATTCAGACTAGTAATATTTTGCATTAATAAGTGTCACTGTAAAGAGCTAGCGGGGCCTCTGGCTTGGTTTAACTATTCATTTTGAATGAGAAAACAGTCTTCAAAGGTTAAAGTCAGACAGGGGAAATCATATCAGTTTTATTAAAACATTTCCAGCCATGTTAATTACTTTTTCTATGAATGTGGGTGGGCAGCATCTCACTTTCTCATCTTTTTATTTCAGCAAAACCATATTAAGTCACGCAGCGCTTTGGCTTTAGACAAAGAGGCACACAAGTAGATCTCTCCAAAATCAACAATGTTTGCCCTTTTAATTCCCACACTTTAATATCACATGAAAAAAAAACAACTTTTCAATCTGAGTCTTATCAATAGCTCCTCAAATACTTGGGGACAGATGTGTGCTGCAAGGCTTCTGTATGCTGTAGTGTTGTGTTAAACACTATTATGTTAGACATTTCTGCAGGATACAATTTCTGTCCAGTGCCAAAGTCTAGTCAAGTTAATTAAAAAAATCACAAATTTGCCTTAAAGGTCCTTATGTTTGCACAGCAGTTGGACTGATTGATATGATTGGCCCTTGCTCATTACAGTCCTGTGACAGCCAGAGACATCGGATTTCTTTCATTCTCCCAATCAATATTCTTATATAAACAACAATTAAAATAACTGTGTTCAACGTGAAAAGGGTTTGCTCATGGTGACAGCGCCCCATTTAAAATGGTAACTATTTTGTACCAGTGCTTTGGTTTTGCGGCCCTCATACGTCAGCCGCAGCAGGCAGCTTCTTTTCAGTGAAAAATCTCTGACAAACCGTCGCTACCTGCCCGGCAGCACATGGCAGACAGACGTTATGCAGGCGTTGCGCAGAGCGAAGCACTTAGATGATAAAGATCCAAATGTCTTTGGTGTTGGTGATGACCGCAACAAATCTAAAAGGAGAGTGAACATTAGATTAACCTCATCCATGTGGTAAGACGCATGGATGTAGAAATAAGCGAATTAAACGGTTTACAAAACTTCATAAAGTGATAATAGCTAACTATTCCACCATGAAAATGACATAGAAACAGTTATTAAGTGTAACATGTAAAATTCTTTCACTGCATTGGTTGACTCCCCTTGTAACATGTGACCTGCCTTTGAAAGTATGAAGAGCTGTGCAATCATATAACAGGTGCTGTGTATTTGTGTCACAAAGGCAAACCAGAAGCGGAGCTTCACCACTCCACACAGCCAAGACTCACCATCATGTGGCGTTACAGACGCTGACCAGCAGCATGCAGCCGTCACAAAGGCTGTTTTCCAGAGCAGGCTTAACCAATTAGAGAAAGTGAAGACCAAAAGTGGAAGCTGCAGAGGGTAATCGGCTAAAATAAAGTGTGACGACAAACTAAGACACAAACAGACAAACACTAATAATCCTGTAGTCAGGAAAACTCATCCTCAATGGGAGTACAGCTGTCTCCCCTTCTCAGGCACTTTACCAACAATCCTACAATCCTTCTTTCCAAACAAGCTGTGCAAATTGGAGTTTGTCAGTGGGAGATTTGGTGTTGTGACTGCACCACAGACGTGATAACTAGAATCTAATTATTTCTGCACGTCACATTAGTAGTTTTCAAAGCTTCTTCCTTAATCCTTCAAGCAGAGTTACTGTAAACTGCCCTAAAACTCTGAAAATAATGAGATAAATCAGGCAAAACTAAAATGAAAAACTAAAAAGAGTAAGTCTCCTGGAAAATATACTGGGTAATTTGTCCTGGAACAACAATAAAAAGCTTCTGTCCAAACCAGCAGAGCAGAACATTTTCATTTCCTTATTTGGGTTTCAAATAGAACTTTATCCAAACTGGCAGCAAGAGGCGATTTCTTGACCAAATCCCAGCTGCTTTCATTTTTCTGTCTTCCTTTTTTCTCTTCTCTGCCGTCGTCCACCTCTCACCTTGTTGGTCCTGTACAACCATACTCCTCTCTTTCCTCTTCTCTCAAATTTCATTTCTAACCTTTATCATTACCTTCCTCCCTTCTTTTGTAGTATTTCTCCCTCCTGTCCTCCTCTTCATCTTCCTCCTATAGCATTCATTTGTCCCTCCCCTCCCGTTTCTCCTTATCATTCTCTCCCTTCCACTCGTCACCCCTTTCTTCTGCCCTCTCACCTTTCTTGCTTTTTCTCATCCCCATCGACTCCCCTTCTGCATCTCTCCTCCTCGTCCATCTCTCGCTGAGAGGCTGCGTCGGGGCAGATAAATGTTGGACAGATGTTATGCAGAAGTCTCGCCCTGGGTGGCATGACTAAATAAGAGTGTGTGTATTTGCCTCTCTGTGTGTCGCCTTGGGTGGTTACAACTAAATAAGAGAAGAAAAAAGTGCCTCAAGTTGTTTCCAATACATACCCCCTGCCAGCCGCAGCGCTCTGTGTGTGTGTGTGTGTGTGTGTGTCATTCATTTAGAGGCTGTTTTCTAGTCAGTAGCTGCTCTTCAGCAGTGTGATGTGCTGAAGGTTCATAGTATATATGATTTCATGATGACATGATGACATTATAAACTACTGCACATTTATATGTCTGTTTTTGCTCCACAGTCTTGCTTAATTTGTTGTACTTTTCAGTTTTCAGTTCTCCATGCCACATGCACACCAGGACAGAAAAAAAGAGAAAAGAAAGAAAGGAAAAAGGACAAAAACAGCTTCTGTTTTTCTCCCGGCTCTGGCTGTGCTGGTGTGTTTTTAGACTTTGGTCAGTTATTAGCATTTGGCAGCCTCGTCAGCTGTTCTATATTCAGCACATTAACATGATTAACACTGCTGAGGAGCAAACATTCATGTAGAATAATGAAAATGAATTCATTAAGTGGGCTGGCTGGCTGACTGAAAGTCTCGGTCAATGACTGACTAGCTGAGAGAATGAGAGTGACTAATTGACTGGATTGCCAAATCACTGACTCATTGACCAACTGTTTGTTGACTTGCTGACTAAGAAACTGAGTCACTAGAGTGGCCGGAGTCCTATCTAAGAACACTGCCTATAGAGTGACCAGTTTACTGACTGTGCCAAAATGTAGTTGAGCTCTCGCTATCATAATTTCCATCAGTGTTTGGGACCAACAATAGTGTTTGCTGCTGAGAGAGTCGTCATTTGTATTCAGAGATTGACGGACAAGTCTGGTTATATTCTATATTTTTCTCATGGTCAACTAAATTAACGCATGCATCCTGCTAACAAGCATTGTCTGTGTAAATATTTTATTCCTCTGTGCCACAACGCTTCACAGTTGTCCAAAAGCTATTCAAAACAAATGCGTGAGCCATACTGATACAATGGATGGATAACATTTTTCTTCACCGTGATGACTGCCGTGCTGCGGCTGTAAATACTAGATATTAGAACAGCAAATGTACATCAGTCCTTAGCTGAAAATAGTTCCCATGAAATTATTCTTGTTTAACTAATGTTTGCTAAAAACTACAGCACACAGCTGTTTAAAGAAATATTTTAGCTTCTTATGAAAATGAAACTAAATATCTATCACCCAATTTAAAGATTCAGATCTTTAGTAGGAAGCAAATGGCTTGGTGCTGAGGGCTGTAGAGAAACTTGGTAAGTAAAAGATAAGATAAGGTAAGACATTGTTAGTTCTGGTCTTTTTATTTAGGATTTGTTGACATCAACCTCCACCAACCTTCAGGTTCTGCCAGATCTTGCTAGAATGATCCATACCCTCTGAGACTTTGTCATTGTTTTATTTCGCATTAAATTTCTTTTAAACAGGGCAGATTAGCTTGTCAGTCTGTCTGCCAGTCACAGGCAGTGGGTCACGCTCTCATGGCTCTGCCAACGCTTTTTAGTGTTTATTATTATGCATGCCACTTAATTTCGTGAGTCAAGAAATGATTATATTTTTATACATTCCCCCTAGAGCAGTCATGTCACCTTTGTCAAGTGTCTAACAGGCCCTTTACACCTGGCATTAAAATGCTCATCGCATCCAGATTATATATGGATGTGATCTCAACCTGATTAGATTTACACCTGCCATTAATGATCTCTCGATCATTAACGAACGAAAAGAGCATGAGGATAAGTTGGAATCATGTACAATTTACACCTGGCATTAACATGCAATGTATTATCTGGATATGGAAAAATGCATATTAATGTCGGGTGTAAATGGGTCCAGAATCAGCCGGACCTATCTTTGATTAAAACTCATCAAAGACAGTGTGACATGTCAAAAGTCAGGCTTAAAAAGTTATTAGAGCTTTAAACTTGCCAGACTTCCGTGTTTCTACTTTCTAGTTCATACAGTTTGGTTTTAATGTCAGGTCTTTTTTTTTTTGCCCTTTGAAATTATTCACCACTATATCGATACCTTTTTGAAATTCATTCCAGGACTGTATCTTCATATGGCCTTCACACAGCCTTGAAATTCAGCCAGTAATGCAAAATACCGCAGTTTGATTGATGAACTCTGGACAGTGTGTGTTAGCCTGCCTCTTTTTCCTGCCTCTACGTCTGCCATCGCTGCAGTGCACAGAAAAATAAGCTCCTGTGTTTGGGAAAGTGACTGACAGCAGGCAGCAAACAGCTAGACGGCAGCTGAGATCTGATTCACTGAGATCAACAAACTCTGTCTCGGCTGCTGTAATGTGCTCTGTTTCACACTGTCAGAGAGTGACAGCTTCACTGACTGGCTGGTTGAGGGACTGGCTGACAGAGTGCTGGACTGAATGACCATTTAACTTTCTTTTCTTATCTTATTTGATCTTTCTTTCTTTCTTTCTTTCTTTCTTTCTTTCTTTCTTTCTTCAAGCTACATTTAGCCTTATTGCCCCATGTCTACCGCGATCTGGCTGCCTATACCACGAACAGTGTTAAGTAATAATGGAAAAGGCCTTTAGGGCAATCACACTTCATTTTGTAACTCTAATTTCCCAACACGCCCAGAGTAAGAAAAAAAAATCTATTCATTAATTCACACACACCAGGAAAGACACACACACAGGCACATACACACAGACCTCATGACAAGGATACTATATGTTTTTTCATAAATGCTCACAGACACTTAAGAAAGCACAATAACTAATGCACACATGAGCCCACAAACACACACACATACACATACACACACACACACACACACATCATTTTAATTGGCAATGTGGTCAGGGCTATTATGAGTTAATTACTTTCTTTAACATGATTCAGTCTCTAGTATAGGCAGAATTAACCACAGAGTTGTGTGCGTGTGCGTGCGTGTGTGTGTGTGTGACTGTGCCTGCAAGTTATTGGATCTGAGAGCAGAAAATGTAAGCATTCACACATCTGTGTATTTTCCCTTGACACAGTAGCATTGACCCCTATTAAAGTGTATTAATAGACCAGCTAAATGTTCAGCATGAAAATCTAAGAGCTTATATCCAAGATAAAACTCTATTAGGATTGCGTGTGTGTCTGAGTGTGTATATGGACACACTTGCCCAGGCAGGGTTATCTGGGCTAACTTGAGGCTGAAATCGAGATTTCCTTGTCCAAAATGTGCTTTTTTCATTTTCCTCCACATTATCTGTACTATAATACAGTTGTATAGACGGAGTTGTTCTCTGTATTACCTCCAATATGGCATGCTGGCTTCAATGTATCCTGTGACTCATCATGCATTACAACGCAGTTTGCACATCTTTTACGTCACCACTGACTGATCTGGCACTGTTGAATTGCTACCAAAGACAGTGATCTAACCTAAGTGGGAGGTTTTTCATTTTAACTCTACTCGAAACAAGTTAAACACCTTGCATGAGCCTGTATCTGATCTTATCAGATCTAAAATCTTCAAAACAAACACAAAACACATCTAATATTTGGCACATTGGAAAGGTTCATTATGTCACTTGAAGATCTTCCACTCTTGCTGACTTCTTGCATGCAGAAGAAGTCAGCACACAGAGTTCAAGTCCGTTCACTGCCCCTGAATCACTGCGTAGCTCCAAGCTGATGTGGCCTAATAAGCCAGTCACCAGCAATGTCTTGGATGCTCATAAGCCTCTCCACTACTGGGTCACCCTCAGAGGTCAGTCTCGGCCATGACTCTGACAAAATATTTAAACTGACCCTGTTTCACAGCAGAGTTAGATCATCCGAACAACTTAACTGGTGTGACGGCATGCAAGTATGTTTGATGGTATCACTTGATAACAACAGGGAGCAGCCAGGGTGATAGTCACAGTCATTAGGATTAGTGGTTCTCATTTGTGAAAAACCAAAAGGGTGAAATTTATATTTTACATTTTTTTGATTTCGTGATGTTGCCCTCTAACTTTGCATTAATTGGACCGTTAAGTATCTGTCTACGTGGATGGAGACCTTATTCCAATAGACTTGATCAAATCTTGCATAAAACTGGAAAATCGCTAACATCAATTTTCAGGCTAGATAGCTAATTAGCTGCTCAGCTGCAGCACATATCAGCATGTAAACTTACAATAACTATAATACAATACAATAATACAATAAACTTAAAATAGAACTGCAAATGTTTCTTTAGACCAGTTAAAATTACACTGGTTTAAATGGCACTCCAGAGGGCTGAGACAAAAGAAGTATTTAGGGGTTTTCCCCAAAGGATCCTTTTTTCCCTTTCCTTTTAATAATAAAAATCAATTAACATGCAACATGTGTTTTAAAAACACATGGATATTATTTTTGACTAAAGGGATGAGTACATGGAATTTCAAATTGTACTTGGAAAATTGGCACAAAGGATGAGATGCAGAGTTTCTTTCCAACATGTTAAATGTTACTCATCTACTCAATATATAATGTGCTTTATTTACCAGTACCAGTCATTATGGGAGTTTGGCTGATCACTTTTGGATAGTTTGCCATGACATTTTGTAAAGACAAATATGATCCCATCAATGAATTTCACTGACTTTTCAAGACAGTCCTCATCTACAATATAGGTTGTTTGTGAGCACGTTATTATGACCCATATTTACGTTTACTGAGGCAGCAACCTCTAGTCGCCTTGCAACAAATTTGGGTGACATATTGTAGCTAGGCAGAAAGTCCGCATAAGGAGGTAGGATGGGGTGGTCGGATGGGTCAAACCCAGGACTTTCACTCAGGTGACCAGCGTTATTTTGAGTTTTAACTTAAACCTAACCAAGTAGGTTTGTTGCCTATATCTAACCAAACTGCGACCGTTTCACAGCACACCACGTTTAATATCATGTGATGGTCATGTGACTTAGTAGTAGTTAACGCTCAATATGTGCCGTTTTGGGAGGCATGGACAAACAACCTATTTCGTAGTTTTAGGTTGAAAGACTTGTTTTATCCAGCAACATCATCAGGTCAGAATCTTTCTTTGTTCCATACTTTGGGTTTTGACAACATACCTTAAAAGCAACACTCCCATGCCTGTCAACCTCAGCTGTACTTTGTTTTTAGTGCTAATTTTCATATCTTAGTAACATACTGTAAGATGGTGAAATTGGTAAATATTTCCTGCTACACTTTAGCATGTTGGCACTGGTACTGTGAGCATGTTAGCATTTTGCTCAATCGCTACACAAGTACAGCCTCATAGGGCCACTAGCTTGTCTGTAGTCTTGTTTAGATCTTATTTACATCAGTCTTTCAATGAACATTGAAGTTCCGTCCAGATATCACTGATATAGGAATGACTGAATCAAAACTATCCCCACAGAGAAGAAAGAAATGTAAAAAAAAACAAAAAAAACAGTTAACGCTTCCTGGTTACTGGATCTGTAACATTTTAAATTAGACTTAAGCAAGTTGCACCCAAATCTCACCATGTCTTATTTTGGAAAACAAAAAAACACATAAATCATTTCAAATTGCATAAACCTTTAGCTTGTAAAAACCAAGCGCATGTATGGTACCACTTACTTTCCAACATTTCTGAATAGCCAGATGTCTTCAAATAACAATTTATGTCACGCTGCGCTGAGACATGTAGTGCTTATGCCATAAGCCTGTAAACAGAGTGAAAACCAGGCAGCCAGCTGTTCAGGAGTTCCTTCTGGAGAGAATTTTACTGCAGCCTGCATTAAGATGTGCTTTGATGGTGACTCACTTTACTGCGTCAAGCTCATGTATTGCCTGTTGCTTGAATAATAAGATTCCGCTGAGAAATTCTGCACATTCCTAAATTCTAGTCACATGCATTTGTGTCCCTTTCTAGTTTCTCTTACATTCTGTAATTATTATTAAAAAAATGTTCCTGCTGTCTGGAAAAAATACCTCTCACTTTTAAAGAAATTAAATTATTATGTGTGTTCTCTTAAATATCTTGCAATCTGATGTTTCTCATGTGAAAAGCAACAAGCACTCACACAAAGAGCATGACATGAATAGTTAGGGAGTGTGGAATATGTCGGCATGGAGGTGGTGACTGTGGACAAACCAATGAATATAATAAGCTTTGTGTCTTTAAGACGGGTGTTTGGATGTAATAGTTGTCTTACAGCCTTGTTGCATCACTTGTTTGTTTACTACTGTAATCTCACCTACGTGTTTTTATTTGTACTGTTTCCACTTAATGTGCCAGAGAAATGCATTTACCTCACAAGAAAGCCTGCTTTCAGTTTGCATTGTTTGCATACATTTTTTTATTAAAACACCTTACACTTTGATTTCAACTTGACAAACTCAGAAATGGACCTCTTCATCTAAATGCCATCTGAATGACAAGCAGCTGATGCTGCTCACGAGAAAATATTAGTTTCTAGTGCGCACCAGATGATCTCTTTTTTTTTTTTTTAACCATGTCCCTTTAGGACCTCCGTAGGCCCAAGTGAAACACAGTGGACGTATAATTTTATCTTTTTAAATAATCTATGGAAAAAGGGAGACAGTGTCCAGTAGTGACAGACAGCTTGCATGGTATTTGTCCATCCCCGGGCGCATTCATGCAGTTTTTACATCTGTAGGGCTGAAGAGACAAAAACATACCAGATAAGCCTCCTAAAATGGCAGCCATATATGTCCTCTGTGCAAGCAGCTTATTACAGTCCTTATATAAATTTATTGTTAAGCAGCAGGCAATTATGACAGGAGCAAAGTAGGAAGTCAGGCGAAGTAGTATATCGAGTGACAGTGGAGACCGGGGTGAATGATTGGGTCAAACGCAGGACTTTCACCCAGGAATCTCTCTTTGTGTCCCATGTGAAATCAGAAGTCATCACTGACTTACATTTTAACTTTAGTAATGTCACAAGACTTACATAACTTAACTTACGTACATAACCTAATTATTTTAACTCATACCATGATCATTTCCTAAACCTAACCAAGTAGTTTTGGCGTCTAAAACTAACCAAAGTGCGACCTAGAAGACAGGCCTGTGTGTGTTTTCTTTCCTTGTGAGTTAAAAAATCTTTATCTTTTCCCCTGGTGGTGATGGAGACACATTGTTGCCAAGTGATCGCTCAGGCCCCCTCCACCTCCCTAATCTGCAATATGTTCACTTTGGCATGTCTGCTAATATCTGATACCTCTGGGGTACCTCAAAGATGCACACACACACACACACACACACACACACACACACACACACATTTGCAATGTGCTCCATTTGGCAGATTGCCTCATAATTGGTACCTTTTGTACTTGTCCACTTGTCTACAAACACATGCAGACACACATTAGAGTTCCGATGCTTATGAGGACCCCTGTGCATTTCATTCATAAATATCCCCAAACTGGCCCAAAAAGGTCTGAGCATAAAATATTTTGAACAGCTCATTAATTTGGCAGAATTTGTCTCATTCTTTCTGTCATTGTGAGGACATTTGGTCTCTAATAGAGAAAGAGAGGATCACACAGACACATATTGGCAGTCTACTGTGTGTGCGCACCATGCCATATGTTGACTTGGTTGAAAGGTCAGCCCTCTTGTGGTCTCATTATGGTATCCAGGTAGATTTTCAAGTCTCACTGTTGCAGGTTGAAAAGCGAAGTCCCTCAAACTGTCATTTCACTCGTACATTCTTCATATAGGGACATTTCTCAGCACGTTGTCTATCTGGAGATTTCCCGCAGCATCACCATTCACAGAGGGCAGACGTTTTTTGTTTTAGAGAGAGAGAGAGAGAGAGAGAGAGAGAGAGAGAGAGAAAGACACAATCAGAAAGAGAGAGATTGTTTTATGACAAGCAGAGGAGCAGACTTTAATGTGTGTGTGTGTGTTTTGTATTTTTCAGTGACAGAAACTATAAAGTGGTCCCTCCCCGCTGAGTTAGCATGCATGAACACACACACTCATGCACAAACACTCAAATTTTCAAGGCTCAGGTTTTTTGTTTGATTGTAATTGTAAATTGAATGTAATATCCATCTATAACGAAACCAGTTTTTTCAAAACAACTGATATCACTCTTATCTGGAGGCAATAAACTGGAAAATAAATGAATTCGTCTACTCAACGAGAACTGCCTGGTTCCCACTTTAGTCTGGCAGAGGTTAGCTGATTTACGGTGCGGTTTGGTTCAGATCTTCATTGACTGGACAAACCAAACCAGCCAACAGCAGGATTTGGAAATAATGAGCACAAGCAGCCGACAACAGCCAGACCACTGACAGTTTGTCATTTTACCAGCATTTAGTTTCTCCAAACACACATTTTAATATCCCAGAAGGCTGCAGTTGGCAGGTAGATAGACAGTGACAATATATCATATGTTTAATCATACCTAAAAACACATAGAAAATGCCATTTGATCAGCTCAAGAGTATATTAAAATACTCAGATGTGGCATAAATGAGATGCAGCATCATTTTAACAACAAACTAAGAAAAGGAACAATAGAGAATGGCCACTGTCTGTGGTTGTGGTTAGCTTTGGCCAGATTGTAGATGAGTTTGGCACAGTCATACTCCAGCCAGGTTTGGCCTGGCCATAAAGACAATAGAGACACTGGTTGTGAGCCAGTAGCTCAAAAGACCGTGTCTCTGTGCCACTGGTATATTAGGCCATGGCAAAGTTTTACCTCCTCTCCCGGCCAGTAAACTCAAGTCAAACTTTGTGTGGCAGATTTACAAGTAAACTCATTTGTGTAAAAGGTAAGAGACACCCCGTGAAGCCTGAAACCCACAACACATTGGTAGTATTTTTGGAAATAGGCAAGACCCTCTGTGTCGGATGTAGAATCGGATAGTGTATGTGATGGGATAAACAATGTGGGTTTTTAAAGCCAGGCATTTTTGCACTGTAGCTGGAAATATTGTTTCTTTATTTAACTATTTTTGTACCAAGAAATGTATCCGAGCCGGAAAAAACACGCAGGCAAGCAAATAAAACTCTCCTGTTAAGCACAGAAAAACTGCAACACTAATCTGACCTTTCAGTGCTACTGATTATCCAATATAAGCAAAGGTCTTCCAATAGGAAACTAGTATAATATTGACCGATTTAACAATATGTCATAAATCAACATCAAATCTATTGTATCCAAGAACTTACTGAGGATAAATCTTTTGTTAATAAAACACCAGTATGTGCCACACATATTGGTCTATCACTAACACACATGGACAGATGTATAACCGTATTTTGAACTACAATAAAAGGATTTAGCATGGCTGTAAGAACAACGCATGTATTATCATTTATATATATTTGGTGATCTTTTATGTCACTGTCTATGATGTACTGGTGATGTCCATGTCCATTGTCCAAAATGTTGCCATAACTTGAATGATAAGCTCAGCTTAAAGTGATAAACAGAACAAATCTTTTAATGTCCTTTAATTACAGCTCTCGTATTATAATATATGCCTTTAGAGTACGAATGTCACTGAAATCTGATTGAATTTGACGTTCAGACATAAAGACGATATCATTAATTGCAGCACAGCAGTGGGTGGAATATGTTGTCACCGGAGGGTTCTTCCATGAGGATTTACTGGCCAACAGGAAATAATGGGATTAGTACTGCAGCTAGTATTGGACAAATTACAGCGTGGTGGCCCAAAACTGGCTGCAGGCTCTAAAATTACAAAACCGTGAACTTTTGTTAAAGCACAATCTGAGCTCCAATTGCAAACTTGTAAACCTGCTGTGATTCCCAAGCTGACTGAAAGGACTTCAAATAGACACCAAATACACAAACATATCCTAATAATAATCAACACCAACAGTCTGTTTCGAAATCAAGTCACTCAAGATGTAATTGCACTTTGTAAGATAGTCACAGTTCCTTATCTTGGAACTCTAACTTTCTATGAAAGTATTCACATTTGTATTTGTCCATGTGATATTTAGGCTAGTTGGTATTAAACTAGTTAAATGTCAGAGCCAGAGTAAAGTCTCATTAAGCTTGTTGTAGAGAGAGTTGTCTTGCTTGAGGCCTGCTGGCTGGTGAGCTCAGTGCAGCAGCCTTGAGGGCAGGAGACACAAAGCCTGAACACACAGCCCCCCTCGTCTTGCTAAGTACCAGCATCTCTCTCAGACATCACGATCGTCTCCACACGTCTCGTCCTGGAGCTTTAGAGCAGCAGTGGGACGGAGTCCCGGAGGTGGGGCCGAGTTTAGAGCTGATCCACTGTGGGGAAATGGTAGATGCTGCTGGGATGTTGGCACGATCAACATGCAGCTGTCACTTCATTTCCTCAACATCCATCATCATCACTGTTCACCAGAGCGTTGTGAAAACATGGTGCTTGACACCAGTGCCTTTCTGTGAAGTCAACCTGAGATTTGTTACCTTTGGGAAAGAGCTTGATATTAAGCCAAAACACTCAGTCCTGCTTTTCTGATTGGATACCATCTTGTCTCTCTGTTGGATGACATTTCAGGGAAAAGTGAAGCAGTGGTTAGCAGAAGCATTTCATGGGTTTCATCTTTAAGACTTTTGACTCTAACGTTATGGGAACAGACAAAAATGAAATGCTGCTTGGCACAAAGCCACATCATTTGTTGGATAAAGTTGCCAACGATGTGTGTAGAGAACTGAATTTCACATTCCAAGACGGTGCACGAATCATTCCAGTGGAAGTTGCTCACCTAACACATGGGTCAAAATAGTTTTTCAGGCTTCTTTGAGCTTCCTTGTTTCGGGGAACATAGAGCGTATCTATCGAGACTTTTCACATTTTATTGAACCTACTGGCTCAAATTCCACAGCAGCGGGTAAACAAAAGTAGTGTAACAGTGCGGATTGAATCGAGAGTCGCTTGTTTCACACTCAAACCCTTTGATCCAGACCGAGAGCAGTGCTGGCCTTTTAGCGGCACAGTGAAATAAAAAATGTTTTTCTCCAGTCTATAGTGAGTTAACAGTAAAGATGAAAAGGCAGAAAAATATCAATTCATTCACAGTTTCTTCATTTGTGATAAATTTGCAAAGCAACATTACAAAGCCGGCCTGTTGAACTTGGCTAGTTTGTGCTGCCTCCACAATGCCTGCAGGAAATGTTTTTATAGCCTCACCTATTAGTTGAGCTTGACCTCTACATGCACTAGAACATTTTCTCAGAATGGATGTTTTGAATGTGGCTTCATTTTACTCAGCTCAGGATGTAAATTAAATCATTCAAAAACTGCTTGTGTTCATATAATGCTTAACGCCATCCAAATCACAACCTACTACATCCATGGTATTGCCTAAAACTATTTAGCACGATGTTGGCTGAGCATTCTCAACATGATGAAACCATAAAGTCAGTCTAACATGTGATCGTCAGGTCAGTTATAGCTGACTAATGTATGTAAACTTGCCACTTGTGCTCTGGTGCTTGCACGCACAGCATTACATCTACTATGTGTTCATATGTGAGAGAGAAGAAGATAGAGAATGTCAGTATTTTCCTTAAGAGGATAAATATTTACTTTATGAAGTAAAATCGCCTATTGCTTGAATATTGTAGATATTGTTGTATTATTTTACACATGCAGTTACTCACTGCTGGCTGAATGAAGAATGTGCCTGGTAAAACTAAAATGAGTGGCTGGTAGATTTTAGACGCCATATGCCACAGAGGGAGGTGGACAACGATGTTCATTTCCAGCGTTGATGTATGTCATCTGGACACGTCATGTCGTCAAATAGATCAGCAGTTGTTGCTGAAAGCTGAGGGTCTCCTATATGGCTGCTAGAGTGTATGTTGCATCACTTCAGAGCATTTCATTAAAACGCTTTAATAAAACGCTTTTACTTTTTTGTCTGTCTTGCCTCTGTCTCTTTTCACATAGCTGCTGTGGCTTTCTTCACCCTCCCTGTATTTCTTTCTCTGAGCATACAGATAAGTGAATATGAAACAGACATCATTATGTTTTCCGGCCTTTTACAAACATAAATCCGAGGCCCCTCGGCTAAGCAATGAATATTTTCTCAGTGTGTTATGCGAGGACACACACACACACACACACACACACACACACACACCCTGTCTCTCTCTCTCTCTATGCAGGCATAGAAAAATCATACTGCACATGTACACAATTTTATTCCATTAAGAATAATCTGAGCAGAGCCATCAGTTTCTCACTTTCTCAGAAGTGATTCTTCAATATTGTTTTAGTGACATTATTGCTTTTTTTTTTTTTACATTTTCGTAAAAACAAGTCTGTCTCAGCACTTTTTTAGCAAAACTAAGGCAAAAAAAAAGCCTTCCAAGACCCAGCTCATCCCTCCTTTCCTCCTGATGTTTTGGGAGGAGCTGCCATATAATGGTACAAGGGTTACTTAATTCTAGCACATTTATATTATAGGTGGCATAAGCTTCATACACTAGCAATGGCTAATGACTTTACATGTCTATTTTTTGGAGAAATCTATTTAGGATTTCTGTTGACCAGCTGTGAGTGACGACCTCCTCCTTTTCAGAGCTGCATTTCGGATGAAAAGTTTCATTCCTTTCCAAATCTGTTAAGGTTCATAACCACTAAATAAACTTTACACTGAAATAGTTGACATTAAGGTGGAGTGTCTTAAAATACTTTTTATTCTAAATTGCCCCTTTTCTGAATTTTAAGACAAATATAAAGAGATGTGTGAGATTAGAGGCCCTGTCGCACATTTTGAATTTGCAATGCTGGTCTGTTGATCTGTCGGTCGGTCAACCGCATCTGTCTGGACAAAAAACATTCTCAGCTGTAAATCAGCACATGTTTGGTAGGCTTGTGAGTTGGGCTTAAACGATTTATCAAGAAATTTGAATAATTTGATTACTACAAAGCAAATTATTTGCATTGATTAAGCCATGTAACTATACAGCACAATGTTTTACAGAGACAGTTATTACTGTCGTTCCTGGCAAGTGAAGACAATGCGATTTGATGGAACGTGATTTGAGGAGAAAGAGATAGAAAATAGCGAGGGATGAAGGAGAGACAGGCCAGAGAAAGAGACACAAAGTGTCAGAAACAGAACTAGCCACAACAGCACAACGACAATGCTTCAGCATCTGAGCGGCCGGTCTACACCGAGTCCACTGAGTCGACCCGAAATAAAGTAACAGTAACATTAGCAATCAACACAAATCATGATTGCTAGTTGAGATGAAGGCTAGTGTTGTGTCGTTCAAAGAATGTTTTGTTCATTTGACCTAATCTTGTATGTGACTCAGGAGGAACGGGTTGTCTCAGTGAGTAATTCGTTCATTTTCACGCACGTGTGAATAGTGTTTGACTCTCACGTTCACTCGTCACACGGCAGCTGCATGGGCTCCGTCAGCACAGGAAACAGTATTGATTAGTTCACGACTCTCAAATGTGGGTCTCTAGGTTTGAGTCATTCATTTGTCACGTGGTAGCTCGGCAACAGTGGAGCAGGAATGAACTAATCGTTCACCACTCACATGGGTTCTCCTCAGAGTCTGTCTTCACTCGGTAGGCTGAGTTACTGCCAGGAGCCGAATTACCTCAGAAGTAGTCTCCTGTCCAAAACAAGCGGATCCAGTCAATAAAACATTGAAACACAGCCACGTAGCAACGTTAGCATTAGCCCTGTGGTGTTTTTACAGCTAACAGCTGATCCGGGTCCGCCAGAGAACGCAACCGAACTTTTACTTTTTATTTATCAACAGAGCCGTGAGCGATGTGCTCATGTTTGTTTCTCTCTGTCAGCAGAATCCGTCCTGATGTGGCCCATTCTGTGTCCAGACGTTTATATAATGTGTTAATATTTCTTTGTTCCTATCTCTGTGCTGGAGTTCTTTTAAGAACTTGGTGGATTTATCCAGATTATTATTAAATTTTAATAAGTGTGTTTTATACATCTAGTGTGTCAAGCTTATTACTTCAATAAATTCCCTGCAAATCTGATGGTAATATATAGATTTTACTCATAGATAGGGACGTTAGGCTACTGTATGAATGAGCACTTTAGAGATATAAAGATAGTATTTATAATTATGTACATATATATGACTGGTCTGGTAGTATACTCAGAAAGAATTGTGAAAATGGATGGATATAGCTGGAGTAGTGGCTTACTTGAAAATTGACAACATATTTCTGTGGTTTTTACATGGTTTGAATTCAGTTGTGGCTCCATGGGGCTTTATAGAACCATGATAGAGAAAGATCAAGAGGTGAATTTGTGCATTATACTTTGTCAATTAAAGCAAGCCATGCAGTCTTCCGTGTTTGAGAACTGTGCTGGGGGGTGGGTTTAATTGCTCATTAGAGGGCTGCAGCACCGCAATAACCAGCTTAGTTCAAATGAACCAAATGACACAAAAAAATATGTTAATTTTAATGAACAGGATTTGATGACTCAAGTCTGTCAAAAGAGCGACTTTTCCCATCACTAATGAAAGCTAGCAAGTCAGCAGCAATTCTTAGTTGTAAATGTTATTGTTCTCCGACTGGTTAGCCTGTGAGAATGGGTTGTATCGTTATAGTGATATGAGTCACATGGCTTAACACGGTACCGGGGGCACCAAGCAAAATTATTCCTTATCCGATTAGTCGATGAATCGATGAAATAATCCGTGGAATACTCAATTATTAAAATCATTGTTACCTGCAGGCCTACTTGTGAGTATTTCTGGCAGCAGTGTGGTGTATCTGGGATCGACTTCTGTGCTCATTGTGCAACTTATCAAAGTACTGGTCACTCGGTCTCAGACAGTTTCACCAGTTTCAACTGGTTAACCAGAACAATAGCCGTAACATATATTCCTTCTTAATGTTGTTCCATTCTGGAAATGTCCATTTGCTTTTGAATGTATGTATTTCCACCCTCAGCTATTTGCAGTTGATGTGCTGTGAAAACATTAGTGGCATCAAATGATCAACCTTTGTGCTGCTTGAGATATTTTGGCAGGGCCCTACTAAAGGTTCCAAAATCTCACTAAAGGTGATTGTGCCTTTGCTGTCCTCAGCTCTGGAGCACCCTGCCTGGGGATGTCAGCTGTGATTTAATTGAATGAACTGTTGAAATCTACATTACAGTTTCAGACTCAGCTAAAATGGACTCTTGCTGAAAGGCGATAGGCAATAGTGCAAAGAGCAGAGTGCAAAGGATGCAGGAGTAAATAATTATTACCATTACTGTTATTATTATGTACATGTGGGAGGTAGATATGATATACAGGTACATATACAAGGGTACATGTACACAGTGTGATGGGTGCAAATAATGCTGGAATAAATAAGTATTATGTGCAGGTGTTATGTACATGAGGTAGGTAAATTTAGTATACAGTCTATACAATATGGTAATATGAACAGTAAGAACAGCTCTGAAATAGAGAATGATGAATAAATGATAAGTGTTAACCAGTAAACAGGTGGCTGATTAGAGGCAGAGTTACTGGGTTATTGCACAGGAATGGTTCCTGACATTGTGAGTCAGAGTCAGCTGTTCATCAGAGTGAAGCCTTGTGGGAAGAAACTATTCCCGAGTCTGTTGGTTTTGGTGTACAGTGCTCTGTAGCACCTACCAGAGGGGAGAAGCTGGTTGTGGCCGGGGTGAGATGGATCTGCAGTGATGTTTCCTGCCCGTTTCCTGACTCTGGAAATCCTGAATGGAGGGCAGGTTAGCACCGATGATCTTTTCTGCAGTCTTGATTGTCCGTCGTAGTCGGTCCCTGTCCTTTTTGGTGGCAGATCCAAACCAGACAGCGATGGATGTGCAGAGGTCAGACTGCATGATGGCTGTGTAGAAGTGGATCAGCAGTTCCTTAGGCAGGTTGAGCTTCCTGAGCTCGCGCAGGACGTACATCCTCAGCTGGGCCTTCTTGATGATGGTGTCTTGTTGGGCTCCACTTTTCTGTCAAGTTACTGCCCTTTCAAGACATATCGATATGCACGCACATTCACAATGATGGGAGTTAAAATATTCAGAGACAGTTTTAGCTGAGGAGAGAGTTAGGTTCACACACACAAAGCTACACACATTCACTCACACTTGCACATACACATCTACACAGTACGGCCAACTCTTCATAGTTTATGCCTGCTCATATTTATATTTGACAGCTTACCTCGTCTAAAGTTTGAGCCTCCTCTGCTCAGGTTCGGAGGTCTGTTCTTGAAAATAATTCACAAAAAAATTAGCCTGCCACATCTAGTCAACAACACAGACACACAGATTTCTACATGCCTACGCTGCCAGGAGTTGACTCGACAAATGGAAAGTCCTGACATCATGAGAGAGATGGTTTTTTTGTAATTGTCTATTCAGCCATCTGTACTCTTATGAGCCACAGTCCTCTATTTATTGAAAATAGAGAATAGCAAATTGCTTGTTTCAAAAAGAAGTCAAAAGCGCGGTGTCACACATGAGGACCTTAGTTAGTAATTTGTGTTACATTGCGCTCCTTTGCCCTGTTTCCTAGTAACTATTTTTATACACTACTCAATTGTTTTTTGTGAAATATGCTTTGCAGGAAACTTTTGAAGCTCATCTGCCAGCGCAACCTGGCAACCCACAGTCTTTTACAAGGGGCATGCTATCTACATTTACACCCCCTAAACATTCCCATAAAAACATAAATCATGCTTCAGTTACTATGAGGAGATATTGTAAAGCAATACTGGGTATTTTCAAACTAATTAGGGATGGCACAGATCCAATATTGGCCCGATACTGACTCAAATAACTGGATAGGGTATCGCGACATGGGCTGATTTATTCAATTCAGTTGCGTGTGTACTGCACCATGCATCAACAGTTTGCCAGTAGACCCAAAAATTTGACTAGGAGAGCTAGCATAGCATTTTTTTGACTTTTCAGCAAGAAAGCTGTAAAAACGGGGGGGGGGATAAAATGTTCTTTGGAAGAAGCTAGCTCGGTATTCTCAGTATGGCTATCATGGCAGAGGCTGCCAACAAGGTTATTATAGTTTTGAATTTTTATTTAGTTTTTGTTTTTATTTTTTATTTTCAATTTCAGTTCAGTTCAGTTTTAATTAGTTTTTAACGTGGGCTTGCTAGTTTAGTTCAATTTATATTACTTCATATTAGTTCAGTGTTCAGTGTGTTAGTTCTGCATAACGCCAACTGAGAGGCTTGGACTAAAACTGGCACAGCTAAGAAATTGGAAGATAGCGTGGTCCCCCTTTGGAGCCACAGATAACTGGTCCCCAACGCCCTGATGTAAAGCAAGACTGGAAGGCAGTTATATTTAAATCTAAACCTGTGTTAATCAAAACAATAGGTATACTGATTAAAACAATGATAAGCACAAAGAGACAGGTTGGCTGACATATCAATGAAGGCATAAAACACACATTAGCTGACACGCAGTAGCCTAAATATAATGACCAGCAGACACGTAACAAGGGGTTCTCACTATCAATATACTAGAAGCAAGTTCATCACACACGCAGGATGAGCACTAAGCCGGACAATACAAAACAAAAAAAACCCCAACAAGGCATGACTCAAGTCTGCAACCCAAACAAAACGTACAGTAGCGAGAAAAAGTATGTAGGGAATTTAATGGTTTTCTGCATATATTTGTCATAAAATGTGATCTGATCTTCATCTAAGTAAAAGGTATTGACAAATAAAATGTGTCTAAAATAATAAATAATAATAATAAACACAACATAAATTCTGATTCCTCATGTCTTTATTGAGAACAACCAAAAAAACCTCATAGTGCTTGTAGAAAAAGTATGTGAACCCTTGAGTTAATGACGTCGCACACCTGTGAGTCTCATTAAGAAAATTAGTTTTGGTGTGGACTACAGCTACTTTGAATGATAAATACCCCTCAAACTTTTGGAGTTTCCTCTGCACAAGAAGCACACACTTATGTGAGCCATGCCTCACCAAAAAGAGCTTTCAGAGGATCTACGATCAAGAATTGTTTATTTGCACAAAGCTGGCAAAGGTTACAAAGTGATTTCAAAGTCTGCAGTCAGACAAACATCCTATAAAGACACTTTGGGACTGTTGCTACTCTACCAAGAAGTGGGCACCCAATAAAAATGACACCAAGAGCACAACAAAGACTCATAAATGAGGTAAAGAAACAACACCAAATGACGGCCAAAGATTTGAAGGCATCGTTGGAACTGGCTAACATCTCTGTTCATGACTCCACAATGAGTAAAATATAGAACAAGCAGGGCGTCTACGGCAGGACACTGCGAGGGAAGCCACTGCTTACCAAAAAGAACAATGCTGCACACCTGACATTTGCAAAACAGCACTTTGACACTCCACAGTGGTATTGGCAAAATGTTTTGTGGACTGATACAACAAAGATTGAACTATGTGGACGAACCACAAAGCACTACATCTGGCATAGAAAGGGCATGGGATGTCATCATGAAAACATCATCCCAACAGTTACTTTTGGTGGAGGAAACATGATTTTGGCCTGCTTTGCTGCATCAGGGCCTGGGCAACTTGCAATCATTGAGGGGGAGATGAATTCCCCAGTGCATCAGACAATTCTTCAGGATAATGTGAGAATGGTCTGTATGTCAGCTGAAACTGTAGAAGTTGTGCGATTCAACAGGAATACTACCCAAAACACTGGAGCAAGTCCACAAGAGAATGAGCCCAGACCTCAACCCAAGAGAGATGCTATGGAATGACTTGAGAGAGCCATACACATGAAACGTCCAAAGAAATTGACAGAGCTAAAGCAGTTCTGCCAGGAAGAAGGGGCTAAAATTCATCCTGAATGATGTGCAGGTCTCATCCACAGTTACAGGAAGTGCCTGGTTGAGGTTATTGCTGCCAAAGGGGGGTCAACAAGTCATTGATTATAAGGGTTCACTTACTTTTTCCACTACCATTTTGAATGTTGAAGGAGTGTGTTCAATAAAGAAATGAGGCATGACATGACATGCATTGTGCCAGCTTTTCATGTAGAGGACTAAAGCATGATACATATGGCTCACCAACAGGTGCCTATTCACTGTCCGCACCGCTAAACTGCTGGTCCAGCAAGACAAACTGCCCAGCAAAACGTCACGTCCACGCGGCTTCATATTCACGCAAAATATAGACTTGTAAGTAAGACAAAAACTAAGGATATTAACTCTATCACTTAGTTTATTTTAGCCAGTTTTTCAAAGCTACAATACAATTTCAGTTAGTTATCGTTTTTTTGTAAAACCATATTTTTATTTCAGTTACAACAATGTTTTTTACTCGTTAACGTTAGGCTGTGCAGGCCAGATGCCAAGCCGGCCTTCTTTCTGTTGGACTATACAAACGCTACTGAATGCGTGCTGCACAGCCAGGGGGTAGTCGGTCAGAAGGATGTAGTCAACTGTTGGGATCAATGTAGATTACACACTGTTTGTGAATTCTTGTCGACTTAAAAATAAACTACCATTTCTGAGATGGATCCGTTTGTTTGTGTTTCATTTCGCATATTAATATAACATGTTTGACCGTGTTGCAGGTTAGCAAAACCGGACGTAATGTTGTTCAAGTCAGCTGCTAGCCAAAGAGCTAAAAGAAGAGTCACACTCAGAGATGCAAAGAACATGGTCTTCCATAAACGTTGAGACCAGCAAAAAGCTTTCAACCGTGAACAATTTTGTATTGAAGCATCTGCTAAAGCAACATGAAGCATCCACTCGCCAGGAGAGAGTGGCGTTAATCAACATTTTGTTTTGTAAAAGCTGAACACTTCTCTTATAAATGCATATGCAAAACAGTAACATTAGTTCAAAAGTCGAGACACTTGCTTAATTGTTTGTTTTTTATCTCAGACAGGCGTTAAAAAACGTTAATATGCTTTGTAAAAATTATCCTCATTGATGCTGTTATGGATAACGTTACATGATTGGTTTAAAAAGTCAGGAGAGACTTGCTTTGTTTTTTTCTATTTCAGACAGTGAGGTTAAGAAATGTTATGTACTGTAAAAATCATCCTCATTGATGCTGTTATGAATATGGGAACGGTTAAAATGTCGGGAGAGACCCGCTTTGTTTATTAATTATTTTTTAATAGCCTAACATTACACCCATAGCCTATATGATTCAGCCACTCAGATCAGAGGATGCTGCATCATGTGTTTTCAGGTTGTTGACTCCTCAGGTTAATTATTGTTCCAGTAAAGTGGATTCATATCTAAAATACACTGCTGAACAGGTTTCCCGTCAATTTTAAGGATGGGGTGCAGTGGTTGAAATCATTGTAACGGAACAAGTAATGTGACTATTTACTTTTAATACCCAGTAATAAGTAAAGTAATATTATTACTTTTAAAATCAGTAACAAGTAAAAAGTTAGTCATAACAATTTCTAAGTAATTTGCCCAACAATGCAGCTAGATATGCCGTTAAACTGATGTGCCGCGAGGACAGAATGCTGCGTTCTACCCCCTGGTTGCGCTTCTCGTGGCTTAGTTTTACAAATGACCAAAGACAAGTAACCATGATGTTACACAGACTTGCAGGTAACTTGTGGATATATATAAATCATTTGGGAACATATACTTGTCAGTGCATATGCGCTGACCAGTATGAAAGAATAATACTTTCAGTATGAACACTCTGCAACTTTACAGATATTCATTAGTAATATTTTTATTATTATTTATTTGTTATGTTGTAACCTTTACTGTACCTTTCCTCCTAAACTTATTAGTTTTTGCAAAGTAGCTGTGTATAACGATAATTTCCAGGAGACAGAGTTGAATATCAAATGTGGTGGCTAAAAGTAATGGTGACCATAATGGCTGAATTTAGTTTTCAGAATTTTTATGATTTGGATAAGGATAAGGTCAATATTATGAAGAAATAATGAGATGAATCTTAATATCATGCCTATGGCTACCTCTCTCTATTTCACTCCTATGTCAATAAATGACTTAGTCTGGACAATTTGACTCTTATTCAAAAAGCATCTGGGGACCAATTAATTTAAAGAAATATGTACTAACCTTTCTTATGACTAAAAGTACTCTCTCTCTCATACACACACACACACGCACGCAAAAGACACATTACAAAATTGTTAGAGAAAACAGAATATGTCGAGGAGCAGACAGTTCACAGTGCATAGAGACAAGAAAGATGTAATATAACAAGCAATAAATCCTCCAGGTCAAAACCCAAGAAGTGACTTTAAGTTGGTGTGCACTCATTTTGGAGTCGATGCACAACACTGCTCTGAATATTTCATACACCACTCTCAGTACCTGTGTAAGCACTTCGTGTCTCTGAGTTTGTGTGACTCATCTGCCGTATGATATGATGAAAACCACGAGGACCGGGCTTCACTCTCTAGAAGCATCTTTCAAAGTCTCTTTTGTCTTTTTTCTCACTTTGTAAATATTGAGAGCTGACACGATTTTCCCAGTGTAAAGGTGTTCTATATACTATGATTCTGAGACAAACAATTGGAAAGAAGAGGGGACATCAAGTCCAATAGATTTCTCTTTACAGAAGGGTTGGGCAGCAAAGGAAAACTTGTGTATCACTCAAAACTAAGACACACATAACTGAAAAGACACACTCAGAGCCGTACAACCCACAGGGATGTGGAGCACCTGACAAGTGTCTTCAATTATTTTAATATAGATTTAGTTTTATTGAATGTTCACAGTGAAATACAGCAAACTCCTTCGTCCAAATTCTGTAAAACCCTGGAAGGACCAAGGTCGCTTCAAAAACACATCAATGCAAAAATAAAAACTTTGCATCATTTCCCAACCCTCCAGGAAGCTTGGATTGAGGCTGACAGTGATATGATGACTGATGAAACCACAGCTTTTCCTCACAACCCCAACCTACTAAAAGTCAGTGTGGAATACGCAACACAAACTGTAAGATTTAAAGGACACGACTGTCTTCCATTGGGGAGTTGGTGCTTCTTTATGTGACAGGATGGTTTGTTTGTAAAAAGTAAATAAATAAATCAACAAGTCACTTTCTTTTGTCGAGCAAACCTGCTCGTTTTAAATTTCACCAGAATATTTAAGCTATGACCTTTGACCTCTTTATTTGTCAGCATGGTGACTATAACTTGTATCAGTCAGTTTTACACACGTGTTTTCCGAATCTGGTCCAAACTAAATACAGGTACTGCAGTGCTGATTTAAATCTGTACACTCAGTAACACACACAAATACACACCTTTTAATGAAACGTACAGAGATATCAACAGCAGTAAACACAGCTAGAGCCTCTTGGCCAGAGTTCAAATCCCCTCTGTACCATGGCAGTGTATGTGGATTTTCAGCAGATGGGCAAAGCAGCAGGGTGTGTGCGCATGTGTTTATGTGTGTGTGTGCATTTGTGTGGGTCCCTCAGTGGTTCCACAGCACTCTTCACAAAATGACCTCAGGAGTTGTGGGAGCAGACATTTTGGAGCCTCGCCAGCCTAACAGCCCTCTATACATACATTACATTACGCTATCACTCCAAAAGCCATTGTAACCCAACTTTTAATGTTTCACTGGAGAAAACTCGTTCTGAGTTTGCACCCTTTGAGAGCCTTCAAAGTACTTTTGAAAACTTTCAAAGCTCTAACTAGTCCACAATAAATAAATATAACAGGCAGCCCGGTATGTTAACAAAAAAAGAAGTGCAAAACATTCATCATCTTGACTGGAGGGGGGAGGAGGGGGGGGTCAACATTTAGGCTTAAATGCATTCATACTTTTTTAATTTCTTTTGACTTTGTAACTCTAATTCATGAATATTTGGAGGAAAAGGAAATAAACTGGAAGAAAATAAAGAACTGGAATTGCTTGTGACTCCTCAGATCAGTGAGGGTCTGAGTTTTCATACAAACACAGCAAAGGTAGACTCCACACACACTGCTGGGGCATACATTGCGGCTAGCTGAAGCTAACGTCTCTACAGCTGGCCCATTAGCTGTTTGTGGTAAATAAACACAGACTAGTAACAGCCCATGCAGTTGTTAAAAATAGTTTTTTTTCAAAGCTGCACTCATCAACATTTTCAAATTAACAATTGAAAAAATAAACACTCCAAATGAAAGCGAATGTTACTCCGTGTCTGCTGCATATGTAAGCAAGTGTTTCCTAGAAGTTGACAAATTGACTTTGACATATCTAGGGCTGTCCCCAACTAAGGAGTTACATAGTCGATATCAGAATCGTCAAGTCCTGCCTATAGTCGACTGAAAGTCGAATCGTGTGTGTTTTTGCTCCGCTTTAATCTTGAGAAGCTGCAGAGCTGCAGTCTCTATTCATTTAACTTACACTGTAAATTTCCAGCTAAACTGAGGCTTTTTAGAGACCCTTCTCTCTCTCTCTCTCTCTCTCTCTCTCTCTCTCTCTCTCTCTCTCTCTCTCTCTCACCTGCCATTCACCGGTCTTGTGCAGAGTTTTGCGTGCGTGACGTACTGCCCACAACTGTATGCATGTCGCGGACAACTCGACACAACACCAGTAAAGCTGGAGCTCCGTCTCTTCAGCAAGTGTTCCTCTGCTGCCACTACACACATACACGGTACGCCTACACATGCACACTGTCGACCCAGGGTTAGGGTTACAATTTCGGATTTATTTATGCACTTTAAAAATATTTATTGAAAGTTTTTTGCCTTTTTACATGTTTATTTACAGCTTCAATAATTGAAATGTGTATTGTAATAGGCTGTATATCAACTTATTGGGAGAAAACTGGTAGTTCTGTATAAAATCAGACGTTGAGCACCCCATATCGCCAAAATCGCATGATCCTTGTTTCGCTGCGAAGCTTTAACTGTGAGATTGAGATTGTCGAATCAGGCTCCGCCCATTGAAGCATCAAATCTTCAACTATTCGGGGTCAGCCTTAGACATACTGTATCACCTTTCAGAGTTGTGTTTACAGCTAGATGCACTGCCCCCATGCCGCCAAATATCATTATCATCATCATTGTCATGGTCATTTAGCTGACACTTTTAAGTGACTTACAATTGCTATATATGTCAGAGATCGCACTAGGGGTTAAGTGTCTTACTCAGCGACACATTGGTAGATGTCACGATGCGAAATGAACGCAGATCTCCCACACCATCACCCCACCAAATAATAAATTAATGCAGGCTCAAGAAAATTCCATCTCATGTCTGTATTACTAAAATATATTTTCATATTTGATTGAGTTTATTGTCGGTTTATTACCAGGTGGCTTCAGTACTAACAGAATCCAGCTTTTACATTCAGATCAATAGGGGAGAGCAGAGTGATTTGAGCCTGTGGGGAAGTTGAGCCACCCCTTGTTTCTTAGCAACCATAAACAAAATTGGTCATGGGACCACATATTTTTGATGAGTTAATCATTTTACTCACTCTGTGATGGAGAGAGGCCCACGGAATACATGATAAGCACATTTAAGATTAAAAATCTGTTTTTTGCCATTCAAAGTGATTTTTTTTTTTATGTTCAAGGAGTCCTAGTTCTTGTGTCTGAACAATTACAGACAGTTTTGAGACAATCTTACACATGTGTTAGTGCTTTAGGAAGTTACAATATGAGGCTATACTGCATGATCTTACCCTTAATAAACTTCAGGATCACACAATTTTGTTAAAATGGCAGGGATGACGTTATTTGAGCCAAAAGACCTGGGGGATGTTGAGCCAGATATTTAACTGCAATTTTACATTGAATTCTTCCGCATCACCAAAATGGTGTGACATTAAGCATTTTAGACCAGAAACCATCATGTCATGCTTCTATAAATGGAAGACAGACAGGCTTCAACTCCTATTGTGAGTTTGGACAGAGCACTGGGAGAGGTTCAAAAATGGGAAGTCCTTTCATCAGGTGGCATGGGACATGACAATCAACAGGAGGGCTTTAAAATGATACGGTACAACTAGGAGACATAGCTGCAATGTTTCACTGTCTAAATGCAATTGAATGTAGAGACCTTGCGTTTGAGTTTGCACAATGAAATGACATTGATGTCCCCAACCCCCATGTGGCACAACTTAACCCTCATATGGGGCAAGTTGAGCCAAGAGTCCACTATTGGCTCAACTTGCCCCAAGCAGTTTATTTTAGATCCAAATTGATTATTCGGAGGGTTGCGCCATATCCTAAAAACTGCCTCAACTCACCCTGCTCTCCCCTACATCTTCATCCCCATTGTTGATTTTCATGATTATGTATGGCATCACAACGTTTCCCTTCTCACTTTCCTTTATTTGTGTTTGTGCTTTTTTTCAGTTTGAGCCACACATTTTATGATGACAGATTAAGTCAGCATTTAAATGGAATGGATGACATGTTTCTTGTTAAAACATAAAGGACTGAATAATCACCCAGCATGCTCCACGGCGAAGCTGATACTGGGCCAAGTGGACAGAATCCATCAATTAGGAAGTGTGTGTTACTCTAGGTGCATGTTTGTATGGGTGATATGCTTACCTTGTTCTTTGGCAGCCACCTCCATCCTCATTAGGTTTTGTGTGTGTGTGTGTGTGTGTGTGTGTGTGTGTGTGTGTGTGAGACTGAAGGAATATGGATTCTGCTGTTATCTCCCAATTTGCCAAAGTGGTTGTTTCAGGCAGTCACTGGAAACACTGAAAATTTGTGGACCAAACTTCAGGAAGAGGTTATTGAAATAACGTCACTTTCGTGAAAGCCACAAATTGCAGCAGACTTGCAACAACATGCTTCATGAGCCACCAAGAGTGAGCATTTACACCGGGCATCGAGTTTGTTTTCACTTGAACGATAAAAATGAAATTCATTGAGAGGCGTGGGAGGGAGAGAAAGATGTTTCCTATAATTCTTCCAATGACGTGCCCTCTTCTCAGGAAATGAAGTGCTATTTAATTCAGACAATTCACAGACTAATGGTGGAAGCTGGAGGTGTGTGTGCACATGATGAGGGTGGTATGTAAACGTACAGTTTAATGACTGAACGTGACCCTGCTACTGACAGAAAGTGCATGTGTGCGCGCGTCAGCGAGAGACACTTTGTCACTGTCTAGGTCCTGCTCAATCACTTTCAGTGTTCATTTACTCACTCTCTCTTTCTGTCCCTGTTAATGTCTACGTATATAAATGAAAAATGTGTTAATGATTGAATATGGCCTAGACAGTCGCAGTGCATTGACTGATGACGGAACGAACAAGCTCATTATTAAAGGTCTTATCACCTCTCAGCAGACGCGGTTACACACACACACACACACACACGCACAGACACACACACACACACACGGACATCACATCATCATCAATGTCATATATGCGTTTGTCATCATAATCAACATTTTGACCCCAACTCACCTTTTTTAAAAGTTGTACAAAGATCTTTGTAGGTCAAGGTTAGTACCAAAACCTGAAGTAACTCTCTCTCACTCGCACGCACGCACGCACACACACAGATGCACACACAGAAATAGGGGTATAATTTCTGTACAGTTGTCAAAATGTACCCTGTAAGGTACGGAAATGGTCCTTAAGGTGTTAACTGTGGACCTTTGTTTATTCTTAAAGGTACAGAAACATTGCTGACAGCAAAGGGTACATAACTGTACTTTTAACAAACTTAAGGTACAGGCAAATGACGCAGAAAATCAGGGATCACCAGGACAAATTGTTCTGACACCGATCACGTAACAAACATGCTAGCATCCACCCCATACATGCGGAGGGGGTTGGGTGGGCCTGACCCCCCTAGTTAAGGCTTGGTCCCCCCCAAAAGTAGCAAAAACAACAGTTCAGGAGGGTCTTTCTTACGTGTAATTTAAAATATTATAATATAATTCCCATACTCATGCCTTAAGTACAATTTCAAGAATTTCACACCCTTAAAATGGACCATACCATTTCCTAACATTGACGTTAGTTGAAATTCTTGTCGGTCTGCATCACTCGCAGTCCCGTGTGTCACAGGCTATGGAGACACTGTAGGTTAATGTCAGCTGCTTTAATACACTTACCTTTCCTACCTTCAGGGTTTCGTAATTTCGCAAAAAGACTGGTCCAGACTGGAGACATTGGTTAAATGAGAAAATCAAAGAAAAGATCAGTTTAAGTTGAACCAGGAAGCCGCTCTGTAAACTGTGACCGTGGTGGTTATAGTAATAAAAAGAGTGTTTGGCTGGTATCAATAATGGCTTTAATAGATTTTTATTTACTACTATTCTGTGTGAAAGGCTGATAAGCATTCTTCCCACGGACACATTCCAAGCCTGGCTTTGAGTGTTTTTCTGTCGGTCAGATGACAGGAATTCATGAAAGTATTTCATTTCATGCAGTTCTTGCCACTTCAGCGTCTTGACAGTTATTCCACCGGCTCAATGTGAGCCTCTGTGAAAGAGAGAGAGAGAGAGAAGGATAGCCCACAGGTAGCAGAAAGATAATTAGCTAAATCTCCATGGGTGGTTGAGCTGCCCCCAGACCCAACACTGGAAATAGTGAGTGTTCCCATCCATGCTGTCGGTGGGACCAGCGGCAGTTAAGTAAGAGTCCCTTAACTGATTTAAATCAACTAATTAGAATCACTAACTATACACTCTCTCACTCACACACACACTCACACGCACACATACATGCTGAGGTGGTGGCTTAAAGACGGAGTAGTTCTCAAGGATATAGTTGGTCCAGATTATATGTATCTATACTCTGCTCATTGTCTTAGTCTGGGTTGCGTCGTGTTTTTCTCGGGATCTCCTTTTCCATTCATTCAGTGGTGTAGTCTGTGTGAAACGCAGGTATACCCCCGTATACCCACTGGGAATGGTCAGAGATTTCCATATACCCACTTAAAATAACGTGATGATACGTAACAACATCGTTTTGTGACAGAACGCCCATTCCTAAATTCACCCCGTCTGTGTTACGAAGTACTGAACTGATGTTTGGGGTTTCCATTGCCTGTGACCGGGATGCGACGTCACCGACCAAACAACAACACAGCTGTGTGGGGTCACTCAGTGCAAGTTTGAAGTTAACTGATGTGGATCACTAAAGGAGATGTGAAACACATGGAAACTCAAACTAAACTCTTTTAGTGTTTCGGTAAGCCTGCAGCTGAATCTCCTGCCGCACCGCTGCTGCAGCAGATGACACAGACGTTAATGTTCTTGAGATGATGTGGACCACCTTTGTGTCTTGACTGTTAATAATCTGTAATGAATGAGTTTTGTTGATAGAACTACACATAGCCCTATGTGTCATTTACACTAGGGACATGTCCCCACCACTTTTTGATTTGTTAAAAATGTGGTAAAAAATTGCAACAAGAAATGTTAAATAACAAATCTAGTGTAATTTTTTGGCACAATAAGAAAACATGCAATGCAATTGAAATATAAAGAAAACAGATCTGTATTGTCCCAGAAAAATACTTTAAAAAACTAATAACAAAAAAAATACTGGGGTGTATGAGGCTGGCAGGGAAAAATCCCAGTATACTCACTACAAAAACTAAACTATACCACTGCATTCACTCATTTGTTTTCCCTGCTCACACAGTTTTTTGGTGTCATCTGCTTGTGGGGGTATTTCAGCTGGAAGGGGTCACAGTCAAATTGATTTTTCATTTTAACTGTCTGAAGAGCATTTTACCGTCTATTGAGACTCATCTGCAGGCTTGGATTGCAATTTCTGTCTGATAAAATGAGATTTTAAAGAGGGCCTATTTCATGTTTTTTTTTGTTTTTGTTGTTGCGGATGGTGATGGTGTTATATTTATTGTATTCATGATGAAAACCTTCATTTGAAGTCTCAAGCAGAGAGATGTACAGCCATTTACATTAGTCCCATTCTTTTAGATCTATTTATCAATCCTCTGATAAAAAACTGATTTAGACATGTCATTTAAATCAAACAAATAAGTCTTAGAGCTGCAAAACTCTCAGTTTCTCATGTTTAAAACTCGGGATTGTTGCCAAATCTGTCCAGAGGCATACTAGAAGAAGTCTGACAAACCCTTTTTGTCCTGATATAAGGAATATTTTGAAGAAAGACAACAAAAACAACCAATGGCATCCTCCTCCTGTTTGATTTACTCTTTAATGATATGTATTCTCTGCAAAAAATACCTCAACATTAACAAACCAAATACAGAACTAGGTGATATTTTGTGTACAAGACCTTGTAATATGATATGAAATTGTGATGTTGCAACCTCTCAAAACATTTTAAAGTGCGAGTGTGTGTGCTTTAGCCAGTAAAATTTGTTCACCTGGTACCTGTCACATCCCAACTCATCAAGTGTTGTTCTTCTTCCTCTGCAATCTCCTCCCCTCCCTACAGGGCCCTTCATTTTTAATTTATGTCTTTAATCATTCAGCTCTATGTGCAGAGTTAAGGGAGAGCGCTTGTTTCCTCCATCAGAGTGTCCCTCCAGTGTGGCACTGCTTCGGAGCAGATGGTATCGGTGATAATGATCTACAATGTGTACACCTGTGTGTGTGTGTGTGTGAGAAAATAGAGAGGTGTGTTTTGGTTTACTGTTTCCCCCACCTCAGCACTTGCACCAGGGTCACATTAAAGCCCATCGATCTCTCTCACACACACAAACACACACACACACAGACACACACTTTCTCTACACAGAGTGTTCCACCCTCAGGCTCTGGCTCTCTCCAATGAGTTGTCGTTGCATCAGAAATAGGCCTCTGTTTATTTCACCAACACCAGATCATCATAATGACATTACCATAAAGCTGGACTTGCATCATCTCTGCTATGACTCAGCTTTCTGTTTCCAGGAGGCTTTTCTTTTCGTGCAGTCCAGAATGATTCACTCGTCACATTCAAAAATCACTTTCAAGTGTGCTTGCATTTAGTCTGCTTTTGCATTTAAAGGAGTACACCATCTTTTAGGAAGGAGTGATTTTTTTGGTATGGTTTGGTAAAAAAAAAAAAGCACCTGATCTTCTTCCTACAAGAGTACCTGTAGATTGAGATAAGTGCCGGTATGCAAAAAAGTCCAGGTACTCCAAAAAGTGTTCGGGCTTTTTTAAGCTGTTCAGGCACCAATTTACCACTGACACGCTGCTGGTGCTCTGTCTCTTGGCTGTTGCTGTGGTGCTGAGGGTAATGACTGAGATGCAGTTTCACCAATGTTTGCATGAAGGACGCATAGGCCTACATGACCCACCAATGGTGCGAGATGGCGAGAAGTAATGTCAAGATCGGCTGAGTGCTCAGGGCTAAAACGTGGACCCAAATACAGACTACAGCCAGCAGAATGCAGTTCAATAAAAGATTCATTAAAGTAAACTAAGCAGGGTTACGCTGGGAGCACAGCGGCAAATCTCCAAACAAAAGGTTACTCCAAACAAAAACATAATCCAAAAGGAACAATCCATAGAACAAGGTACAATCCAAAGGGTAAATCCAAAAATTGCAGGGACAGGAGAGAACACTCAACACTCAACAAGCAGGGCAGGGCCAAGACCAGGTGGAGGCAATCAGACATAGACACAGGCTGGCAAAGGGATCACAGGGGAGAAGACAAAACCAAACAATGCACAAACACCGCTGAACATAACAAGGCAAACTAAAAGCGACAGGAAAAAAGCACACAAGACTAAACACGTCAAATAATAAATCAGAACCAGAAAACAGAACAGTTGTGCCTGTTATTTGCATCTGTGTATGTGTAATATATGTGGTTTTGTAATGTTTTGTTTTGTATGTGTTCATTATGTATTTGTGTTACAGAACAACACAAAGCAGACAGAAAACTAAATGATAAAAACCACAATCAAACAAGAAACAGACTAAAACTACGATAGAACAGAACACAAAGAAGACAAGACCAAAACAATACAAACACAGAACCAGTAATAAATACAAAATGAGCTAAGACACAAAACCAAAATACAAGACTAAAAATTAAGATGTAAGGCAGGTCAGATACTAAGAGAACTAAATGGACAAAGAGTAAACAAGGCTACAGAGAAAAACATAAAACCGCAAACCAAGAAAGACTAAACACAGGGAAAACAAGAACACAAAACCACGTTCCTAACACCTAAAGAGAAAGGTCAAAGCAATGCAAAGATGCACACAATGAATGCACACTGTAGAAAGCAAAAGTTAAATCACTTGAAAATAAGAATGGTTGTGTTTTTGTCACCATTATATGTACAGAGGGAGAGGGTCCTCTTCCATGGAGTCCGCCATGTTGCACTGTCCGTGTTTCTACAGTACAGAGGGAGTTTAGTGGCCACCGTAGGTTCTCCCACACACTTGGAACGGGAGATTGATGGGAAGGGTTATCAGTTAGCTGCAATCAGCAACCTCACCTCTAGATGCCACTAAATCCTACGCACTGGTCCTTTAACATGTTATCACTTGGGTTTGTTTGTCTGCAATCCTTGCTTTTGATATACTGTACTTTTAAGGATTGTAGCCCGTGTTTGTGTTTCTGTTTTTATCTCAATTTCTTATCTTGAGTTGTCTGATTTATAGGCTAAACTTGCGAGTTGATCATAAACATGGAACTCTTTCCTATCACTACCTTCCACACCAATAACAAGATAAGATAAGCTCTGGTAAATAAAAAGAAACAGCGTATTCCTCTCTGTGTGTTATATCAAGCCATGTGTTAGATCCATGCTCTAGGCAATAGCCTTCCAATACAAATTGTAGATTGGAAGATCAGGTGAGGAGGAACATCAGCATCTTCTGTTTTGTGAAACACTGAGCTACTAATCAAACACATAAAAGATTTTGTGTCTATGTTCTCATTGTGCAAAAAGTGAGGCGTTTAACTGAACAAAGGTTCAAAAACATTAGTAACACACATGCCTGTCAGTCATGAAGGGAGACAGCTGAATCCAGCAAATTGAAACAATGTTATTGTTGGGATTATTATGCATACATGACACATATAAGCACATACATGCACATGGCATGGTATGGTATGCATATGGTGGGTACATTCGGTAGGCTTGCATTCATTCCACAACTCGGATCACGCGCACAGGCCCACTCAGCATACACACATAAACACACACATGTGGACTCGCCATCCATTTAGAAAATATGAATGATTCACAAATACTCACATGAGAAGAAGATGTACATTCACACACACAGGCCCACAAAAACACATGTTCTTGTACGAACACGGTGAAAATATCAGTGGCAGCTGCAGAACACTAACTGGCTATGATGGGTGGAAAATTACTTGCAAGATCTTAAAAATGCATAAAATTATCAAATATTTTAATGCCTCTTGTTCGGCTCTGGTACTGTCAAGGACCCTCTGTTTTTATAAAGGCACAAACAAAGTAGAATGGCAGATATAGAAAGAAAAAGGAGAGATGATGTGATGAAAACAAAGGATGTGAGGGATGCAGAGAAATGACAAGGACAGTAACAAAACTGTGTTTTGTTTGTTGCACTTGTTTATTCGTCTGTTTAACGTCACAGCTTCAGTAAGTATTCACTAATGGGACACTGTTGCTTATAATAAGAAAAAGCATCTGGCTGTATACTCAGGATTACACAGATTTGCACCAAAAAAAGTCAAATTAGAGTGGATTCTGACAGGAATAAATAAGTCTTATTTTGAGTAGGGCACGACATACACGTCTAAATGTATCAGGACTAAACCTTAATGTCTCCCACTTCTCTGCAGACATTTCATGTTTCCCCAAAAGGTCATATCAATTTGATATACAGAATATAATATCTGATTATGCACGAGGAACAGCACAAAGTGTACGTATTTTTCCCTGGCTGACAGTGTATTCATTCCAGTTCGAGCTGCGTCTGCTGACTCATTTAAGTTTTACAGTGTCGAGGTTCTTGATTTGCATGACTATTTTATGCTACGTTATAGGTCTTAATGCTACTTAGGTTTATATTTCTTTTCCGCTTTCAAAGAATAAATGGGTAAAAGCCCTGATTGTATTGAACCTAACAAGGGTGCATTTTGCTACACATTGCTTAAGGGAGAACTCCACACGGTACCTTTAAACCATAGGTGAATGTTTGTGAACCAGCATACTGTCACAATCAGTTGTGACCCCCCCCTTCTCACTGTGGAATATAACGTTCTCACGTTATATGCCTGTAAAGCATGGGAGTGCTTTTGGTCACAGGAATATTGATCTTGATTCACTGTGGGCATTTATCAATATTACATTGTTTATGTTATATGGTATTATCAACATGATATAAATGATATCTGTTTATTTTAGTTTATTGTCATCAAATTTACAGTCACAATTGCATTCCTTTTTTTACCAAGTGAGGATGAAAATATCATATTTTTCTTTATTGCATTTAGTCTGTAGTGGTAAAAGTTTTTTCAAAGGAGACCAGAATTATGCATCTAGGCCGAATGGTTGAGAAGTTATTCCTGATTCATTTAAGGTGTGTTATTGTAAGCGTATTTCCTGGAAAAAGGTGGCAGTCACCAACAGGTTAATACACAATGCTTAGCTTCCAATGACAGCCCCTTCTGAGTTTATACTTTTACAGAATGTCTCTTGGAGAAAATGAAGTTTGAAAACTCTCGGCCTGTAGCAAAACAAAAAGTCTAATGTGTCAAAGGTCAGATGAGACAGGGAATGTTTGATAGTTGCTCTGGACAGAAAGCAGCATAGGTCAAAAGGAAGTGATCCTTAAAATGCTGAGGTCCTTCCATTAGCAGTATAACACATTTTAGGCCACAGAGCAGGAATAATTAACATCATGGGAAAATGGCAAAGTAATTGTGAATATTGTTTAAAATGTTAACAAATGTCCTGTTGTGTTTAACTGTAATAGGAACATTTCTATGTTGTAAATCTTTCGGGCCATCAGATTTCAAAACGGAAACGGGAAAAAGGTCACATTTGGTTTGACACACAAACCGCGTTCATTCCATCTGTGGAGATAACAACTGTAATAAGACGGTGTTTGTTTTAATCTTCTTGGAGCACCTGGTGAGCTGAAATTATCAGATCAGGACGACTCAGATAGCGTCAAAGTGTTCCTAAATCACAGAAAAGTTACTTAAATGACTTTCAAACGGTGTGAACTTTCTGGCGCTCACGTAAGTTCATATCGGATGACACACATGCACACACACCTTTGAGTTCAAGGAAATGTCAGATATACTGTGTACCCCATGTAATGATTGCAGTATGAGTTAAGCACTAAAACAAGCTTCGACTCCTCTGTCTCAGGCCTGTCTAGTGTTTATCACTCTGTCTGACCTAATGTGCACCATCTAACTCATTGGAAACCCAGAGAGCATATGAAGCAAGCAGCTGCCATTCAAGTCTTTGTAATGTGGTGTTGGTAATTAGTTTGTCTGGCCAGTGTGCACAATTAGGATGCAGATCACATAAGGCCTTGTAAGTTGATGTGTTGTGGGAAGTGGCTCCCCCGTTCAACTAATTTGGCAAATAGTCAAAAACAAAACAAAATAAGAGGCAAAGTTAACTTATTAAAGTAGTAAAGTAAAATTTAAACCTGCATTTTTTGGAAGTGTAACAACATGCAAACACAGCATTTACATATTGTCACAATGTGAGGGACATGTCTGGCTCTTTAGCTGAATTCTCCACTGCATTCGCCAGGTAGTCGCTCCTTTGTCTGTCTCCTGTTTGGTGTTTGACAGGTGGCGTACAGTGGCACTTTACGGTCCAACTGTTGCAGGCCATAAAACCAAAAAAATGAGCTGAAAGACGCTGAAAGGCTACATAGGGCTGAGAGAAACAGAGAGCAGAGTTGGGGGATGATTCTTTGTGGGTTCATCTCTATGGCCGATCCTTTTCACATTATACATCCATCCAATATTGATTGGAGCAGCTTTACTTTCATTTGCTAATTGTGTCATTCCAGTTATACACTAAAGCAAAAAGATAACCAGTGTTATCAATGCTATTGTTTGTTTAGAATCAGCCATTGCGTTTAGCCTAATAACGCTTTCTCAACACACATGCATACATAAACATTTCCACATATTTCTGCTTCAGCAGAATACACTACAATTGCACTACAAGTAGGCAATACGAACAGTTCACAATCTTAATTTGACACTGGTGTCTGTGTGTGAAACTGTGTGCTAAAAGTAAACAGCAATCGCATCATTATCAGCTATTCACCACACACCTTTTGATATTCAGATGTTTATTCAGATTAACACAGACCTCAAACTCTGACACAGTGTTCCTTGTCTTCTAGAGAGAGCTGACTTTTGTGAATTAAAGGCACATGGCGATGATGAAGTTGGAGTTTTGATAGATTTTTAGGTCTTTTTGTAGCCAGTAGCTGTGTGTAGCTACAAGCCTGTTGGTCTAGTAAGGTCCAAATGGTACAATGTAATGCTATATACAGTGATAATGGTATTATTAGCATTTTTGTTATTGCGGGTAAGGATCTGTTAGTTGTGTCACTTGATAAAGACAGATATTTGTGGAAGAGACGGGGGCAGTGCCGCAGACAATACAGGAAATGGCAAAATTCCACATCTGTCATATATCTTTGTACTATTCATGTGAAAACCATGAATGTGTACTTCTGAGCTGACAGTGACAGCTAAAGGCTGTCTATACGTGGTGAGGGAAATAGTGGCAAAGCTAAGAGGAAAGGTATAGGATAGAAGTAGAGGAAGGAACAGGAGAGGAGTAGGTCTAGATGAAGCGTTGTCTCATTAATCTCAAAAGGATTCAGAGGTCCCCCTCAGAATGCAAATGAAGCTATGAGTCTTATCACAGAAAGAGAGATGGAATGATGGCAAGATTGACAGGGTTATTTGTGGGGGAGAAAAGCTTAAGTACAAGAAGTAAAAGAAAAGAAAGTTTTGTCACTTTGAAAAGTCACAGAAGAGGAACATTTAGACCAACAGGGGACACTTGGTGCACTTCCTCTACCTGTGCTCTAAACCACTGCGTCTCGCACACTTGCGGTGTCCACACAGGCTCCTACTGCCAGCCCTATCTTTCTACATTGTGTTTGCCTTTGATAAAAACAATAAAAGCCTTGAAGGGATTCTGTCCACAGAAACGCTAGAGGGCGTCGATATGACCATCAGCGGCTCACTTTCACTGCCTGTTTTTACTGAGAACTGTATGTGTCACATGGGGGAAAAAAACATGCAAGACGCCAACAGGGGGGGACATGGACCTAAAGTTACATGAATGTGATTCCTGTGGTGGCATAAACAAAAAGAAGGGCTCTGATGCAAGCAAGGCTGTTTTGCTAACGTTAATCTTTTGTTTTATTTCAATCGCACTTGGTCCACTTTTGCTGGAGTCAGGGGGGCTTGAACTTTTCTGGCTTCTAAAGGGGGGTGCATGACGAAAAGAAGTTTAAGAACCACATCTCTAGATGAAGCATCACTGCAGCCGGGCCTGAGCCATACTGCTCACGCAGGCCGTGTGGCTGTTCTGACCTGTTAACATCGGAGCCGCAATCAAAAGCAAGCGGCTCTGTGATGCACATCCGCTGCTCAGGTAGGCTGCATGGCCCGGCTGTTTCTCTGAAAGTCAGAGGAATGGGTTTTAAGTGTGGAAGCACCTCCTGTCACAAACTGGCTCAGGGAATGTGACAAAGTCCACGGAGAAGTCCACGCAAGATACTTAGGGAGAGACCAAACAATCAATTGGCAGAGCAAGGGCAGTGATCAATTGGCAGAGCAAAGGTCAGCACTCTCCCTGGGCCTTTCCAGTACAAAATAGTGTACTGTGGAGCTACAGTCACATTTGAACTGTTAGTTCAAATGTTAGGCTAACTCAGACCTCAGACCAACCTAATAATATTTTAGCTTTGTCACTCTCCAACTTTTCCTTTAGCTCTATCTGTCCTTGCTCTAACTCTTCAGGTGCTTTTGACAGAAGTGCTGGTACATTACAGTGAAGCAGGTTTTGTTTTGATTGAAAAAAAGACATACAGATTATTGCTACAGTGAATGAATTAAACATACAATGGGCCTCACTTAATGTTTTCATATTCTTATCTTAACTTTCTCTTACTTTTTTTTCCGTGCGGTGAGCCCATACCAGTGTGCTACGTCAGATTCAGTAAACGCTCCTAACATCAGATAACAGTTAAATGGCATGCGTAAACATGATGAATGCTTTCTGTGCTTGACTGAGCGCATGATTAGTAAATTAGCACGACGAATGCCCCAATAGGACCATATAAGGCTACGTGTCCTTCCACGTGTCAGGAAGTGTTCATTCATGAAAATGACATTGAAGAGTAAAAAGAACAACTTCACGAGTTTGGAAATTGAAGTCCTGCTGTCAGAGATCCATAAAGGCATCTGTCATTTTTAACAGCGTCAGCAGTGGAATTAAGGGAATAGGGTTGGATCGGTGTGTCTGTCTGCGGAGTTTCACATTTGCAGAGGCACAACCCGTGGTAATCTGAACCGCAACAACAACCATTCATCTGTCTCTGCCAATATATCAGCACGCTGTCACTCTCTTCCACGGGCCTGACGTGCTAAGGCATCCAAAGGATTACATTTCCAGCTGACCTTATAATACACAGAGACAAATTAACCTTCAGTTTGTGCATCATTTAAGTCGTTTTGCAGTTTGAGATGTTCATTTTGAGATTCCGATGTTGTACAGAAGGATCACTAACCATGTTAAATGAAGGATAATATTGTTAAGCAATATGAATAAATGTATAATTATATTGTAATTCGAAATACCGAGTCAAACAGGATACTGTCAACATCATTTTGAAGTGTAATTTATACAGGATTTTCAAACTCAATATAGCTTGAGAGTGAAAAACTTTGGATAACAGCTGTGGCTCTGAAGGTAGAGCGATGGCTGGGTCAGTGTGATGTGCTGTGTGAATGATTAGTTTCTGTTTCTGATAAGCAGCTTGCATGGTTGCCTCTTCCATCAGTGCATGTAATGTGTGTGAATGTGACATGTAAAGTCCGTGCTTTGAGTTGTCTGAAGACTTGAGAGGAGCTATACAGGTACAGTCCATTTAATTGTACGACTCCAACGACGTACGTTGTGTTTGCGCCTAAGAGGGAAATCTAATTACGAGAAAATTCCTAAATCACTCACAAGACTGGTTCTTGTACAATGTTTGAACTTTTCTTTTCAAGAACATCCCTTCATTTTTTTTTCTATTCAAGCCTTGTCGTACATATTAATAGTTAATAGGTTGGTTATGACGGATGTGTGTTTGTTATGTTGGGATGATGAGCCCATAACATGATGATGTGTGTCCCCAAGACCAGCACACTCCTGATAATCAACCTTCCCCTCTGTATCTCTCTCTCTCTCTCTCTCTCTCTCTCTCTCTCTTTCTCTCAGCTCTCCAGACCACTCAGCCTCCCAAGGTCCTTTTCCCCCCAGAGAGACAGGACACCGTGATAGAGATCACGCCTGGTAAGGACCAACAGCTCTTCTCTATTTCTTACATTAAAGTGGTAATCCTTTGAGGTCCTCATTTAAAAAAATGCTGTCTCCATCTTTGGTGCAAAGTGTTCATATCTGTGGTGTTTCTGTGCCCTGTTGGGACACTACCCCAGACACTTCAGTGTCTGCCTGTCACGCCAGAAGAGGTCAGCTCAGCTGCCACTCTGGTGTGACCTTCAGACATAACTGAACACTAATGCTTGATTTGACTTGATGCAAGTGGTTATCAGAAGATCAGAAGTCCTGCAATACACACCATCGACGTAGGTTTCTGGTGGGTGCTTTGTGCATTATATTCCTCACAGTAACTCTGTTCACATTCTTCCGTTTGCTTTGTGATATGAGCAATGGTGGAAAAGTCTGCTTCTTTTCACTCTGAGTATAAGACTATTTTAAGAAGATTTCATTCACTGTGATCAGGCGACGACCGCGAAGAAGGTGTACAATGGGCATGGCTGTGCTACAGAAAATGTGTGTTTCTGAAAAGAGTGGACTGCTGAGCCTTTCTTCAACTTGAATATATGTTCCCTTCACTCTCACCAATGTCTACCATCATCAGAAATTTGTAGGAAAACACATGAGCATCCAAAGCTGACCAACCAACAGCTCTTGCCGTCCCCATAGCGGCCATCGCACCAATGTTTAGCTAAATTTTCTTTTGGGGCCAGTGGGCATTACATGACCTGTAGTTCTGACTGTGGCCATGATGCCAGAAACACCTCACCACCTGCTGCTGTTTCTGGGGGCTTGATGGTGACATTTTTACTGAAGCCTTTAGGGGAATCGCATCTCTCACTCGGCAGGTCAGAGGTCTGTTTCGGCTACAGAATGGCAGCCCTGGAGCTGGTGGGGTTTTGGTGTCTTGGGTCATGCAGTTGAGAAACAGTGCCTCTGGCTGCTCTGTTGGCCTCCTGCTCTCAATAGGTCTGCTTATTCCTGTCCTACTGCATTTCTGTTCTTTTATCGCATCTAGTCAGCGATTAACATTGACTTACTTGTTTTATCCAATTTACCTTGTGCTAAAACATTTACAGAGCCCACACAGGAATCGCTACAGAGCTGCCTTATCTCACTTTATTCATCTTCACTGGGAAATTTTCAGATTGGGAGTAAAGGATGTTTATATTGGCAACTTATGTCTACCTCAAAGCACAAAACAAGAGGAATTCAGGTTCCTGTTAGGAATATGAACAAAAACCTATCAGCTATTTTGACAGTGACAAGAAAAGTCTGATAAAGAAATCTAAGACAGAAATAAGGAGACAGGAATTTAAAAACAGAAGGGATCTCATTAGGATTTGCTTGTGTTCTAAACAGTGTGTGTTGTGTTCTGCTGTGGGCCCCGGTTGGCCGGCTTCCTTGCCAGCTGTGTGTGTGCGTTCAAGTGCATACGTGCCGGCTTACATGCGTCTTTCTTGCTGTTCGGCCATCTCCCTGACAATGTTAACACTGTAGGCAGAAAATGTGTTTGGCTGTGTGTATGAGTGTGCGTTTGCGTGTTTCCATTAACTCCAGATTGATGTAGCAACAAATAGGCCCTAAGGCCTCTGTACACTGATTGCAGCAGGGACACCTTTTAATGGCCACCCCCCACACCCAATGCACACAAACCTACCTACAGCAATAAAGGCTGCACAGTAAGACACACACGAACACAGTCTCTTTCTCTCTCTCTCAACACACACACACCCGGTCACAGTGTGACCCTGCGGTACTTTTTTAATTATCATCTTGTTTTAACCTGAGGGAGATTTACATCAGCAACCACAGTTATGTTGTTCATTTTCCTCTTTTTTTCACCTCTTGTCTACATTCACTTGTTCTTTTTTCTTCTCCCTTTTGTCTTTTTATTCTTTCTCTCTCCCGCAGCTGTTGGTTCCTTTGCCTTCTTTTCCTTTCCTTTTTCTTTTCTCCTTTGTTTTTATTCCGATTTCTTCTTTTCCTCTCTGCCACCCCACATCCTCCTCCGTCTCCTCAGCTTTTCTCATTATTCCATAATGCTGTGGGTTATAAACACAATTCATTATGCTCATTGTTATTATTCTGATGTGGGCTACAGGCAATAGGCAGACAAAAAGAGTTATAATTAAAGATTGATTCATGATATAATTTTAAAAATGAAACATTTAATTCAGAAAGAAAGACTAACAGTGCTCGAGGAGTTATTTGCACATCCCCTGATAAATTCAGCCTGTAAAACCCTGCATTGTCAGAAGTGTGTAGGTGTGTAGTGCACATGCTATACTATCAGTACTATTAGCAGCTTAGAAAGTCTGGAAATGGCTCAGAATGAATACATTATCTAAATGGCAGATGCATTTATGGGAGGACTTTTTTTAACTAACTTTTGTGTTGGCACTATAGGTCCACTCTAATTCCTTCTAACTTATTATACACAGTTGGATTTCAAATGTCTTGATACATTTCTTGACATGTTAGTTTCTGATTCAACCCATTTTGAGTACATTCTATATTTAAATTTACTAGGGGTTAAGTGTCTTGCTCAGGGACACATTAGTGGACATGTCGCAGTGGGGAATTAAACCCAAGTCTCTCACACCAAAGGTATATGTGATATATTTTATATCATATTATATATATTATACATTATATATAAAACAAATATTCTTTTCAATCAGAAAATCAGTCTGTGTTTGTTTTAAAAAGAGTGACAATAGATGGACTGTACATGTCACATTCACCTCATTCACACACATTCATACGTTGATGGCAGAGGCTACCATGCAAATTGCTCATCAGAAAGAAACTAATCGTTCACGCACCGATGGGACAGCCTTCAGGAGCAATTTGAGATTCAGTAGCTTGCCCAAGGACTTGCGAAATGGGGGGAAGCCGGGGATCAAACCGCTGATCTTCTATGGGCCACAAAACTTAATTAACAAGAGTTTATTCTGTTTAATAATCAGATACATTTTAACTCATTCATTAGTTACAACTTAAGCTTTTACTTTTCTCAGTCATTTCTCTCACTAATGCTCTCACACCTAGATGTCAGTCATTTAAAAGCCAGTGAAGCGCAGCTAATTGCTCGACTGTTTCTCTCATCTATCCCTCCAATCCAAAAACTCTTCCAGTGTTTGCATGGTGCAGGTAACTGTGGTTATGTGAGTGATACTGTAGCTGGAGGAAATCGTCCTAAGAATGGGCCCTAACTTAACTTATGAGTCAAAACATATGTAGCAAAACAAGACTGAGAAGCTTTGTGTTAAGAAGCTACAACACGCCCTCGTACCTAAAAGACAAATTAGATCTATTGTCAATGTGTCAACCTTTACCACTGTTTGTCTGCTGGAAGCAGAAAGTTACTTTTTGCATAGTTGAGATGTGATTCATAAATCCTGTCTGCAGTGGCACTGAGGTTTTACATCACATCAGTCATTACTGCTTGGTGCACGCATGGTCATCATTAAGCTATTTCACCTACAGTTACAGATCTGCTATTTTGAATACATTATGTATTTGGTAAAAATTGACGACCATCTACGGAGGTTGTAGAAAATATGTGTTAATCACACATACATAAAACCAATGGAACTAATGCAACAAACCTTTTCCTTCATCCAGGTTAGAATATACATTTTTACAGAGGTGCTGATCCAATTTCATTTTTGCTGCTAAAGTCATAGAGCTGTTGAATTATATCGCATTATACAAACAAGTGTTTCTAATATTTTGTCCACCCCATTTACACCAATAAAGTACAGGTGAAACTCGAAAAATTAGAATGTTGTGCAAAAGTTCATTTATTTCAGTAAACTAATGTTATTTAGACTCATTACATGCAAAGTGAGATATTTCAAGCCTTTATTTGATATAATTTCGATGATTATGGCTTACAGCTTATGAAAACTCCAAATTCAAAATCTGTTTCCTGCACTATTTCTGTGTTACTGTGTCTGAGCATGTAAAAGTGAATGAGTGAGCTCTATCTGGCCGGCGGAATTATTAGACCTCAGCTGTCAATGTTTATTTGTTGGCGACACGCTCAAGTCATCTGGGAGATTGAATAAATACCCTTCATGGAAATCACCTAAGCACACGCAGACACACACACACACACACAGGCACGTATGGTGCAACATACTGCAGATGAAGGCATTAAACAGATTAAATTGCCTCATAGAAATCGACACACAAACACACACATATCTGGAAATAGTTGACACAGTGGACAGATGCAAATTCTGTCTCTAGACTAAGACTGAGACTAATTATCGCCTAATCAATCACTCAACTGACAAAATATATTTTATTTAATATTCTGTCACTATTTTAAGTCATTTATTAATCAAAAATGCCAAACTTTTGCTGCCCTCAGATTCTTAAATGTAAGAACGTGCTACTTTTCTTTGTTTAATATGATTATAATATGAATTTCACATCTTTGGATTTTGACTGTTGGTCAAAACATAACAGTTTGAAGACAATACCTCGCACTCGTTCAAATCACGATGGGCATTTACCGTTTTATGACATGTGACTAAATAATGAATGAGTTATTAGAGGAAGTAATATAAAGAGATAATAGTCTAGTTTAGAATGGAAAGATATGTAGTCATTAGTGGGTTATGGACTTTAGTCCATACATGCACAAACAGGAAAGCGTGCTCACATATTATACTTTCAGAAATCCACACACACACACACACACACACACACACACACACACACACACACAGTGTAGTATTAGGTGCCAGCGTGAGGTTGGCTGTGAAAGGCAGGGTAAGATAAGGAGGCAGGCATTCTGTCTTTTTCTCTTTCTCCCCTCTTGTCTCTCCTTCTATGTCTGTCTCTGTCTTCTTCTTCCCCCATCACATTTATCTCTATACGTCTGTCTCCCTCTGTCCCAGCGAGGTGTCTGCCTCCATCTCACTTTCCTTCCATCTGTCTGTCTTCGCTCCGCCGCTCTCTATATCTCTAACTGTCCCTTTGTCTTTCTCTTTCAGCTCATTCAGTCTTCTCATTCATGCGCCTTAAAATGGTGATGCGTCATGTCATTATTCCCTTTCAAACTGTCACAGAGAGATAACGTGAGGTGGGAGGGTGTGCGGGATGAAATGAATGCAACAAAGGTCTTTCTGTTTCAGATTTTGTAGAGAGACTGGTTGTGTTTGCAGGTGTTAGTCATCCTCAGCCATGTAATTCAGAACAGAATAATTCAGCACAATGGCTTCAAAGTGTCAAATTATCTGCAACAATAATACCAGACGATATATTCATATATTTTTGCTTCCCCAGTTAAGGGTGATAAAACCTTGTCTACATAGTAAAACCTAAAAACCCAAAGGTGGATTAAGGGGGAATAGAAACAGTGTGGGTGAAAGAAAAAAAGAATGTTGGATGGATGAGAGGAATACAGTGGGGTGGAACAGGAGGGAAGGAAGAAAAGTTTCTTGAACGATGCAATATGTTAAAATGAAGCAATAGAGGAATGAAAAATACATGAGAATTTATGAGTGATGAAGGGAACAAGAAAACGGAATGGTGGGAGGAAGGAAGAGCAAAGTAGGGAGGGAAAGGAAAGAGCTAAAGAAAACTGAAGGATGAAACAATGGCTTGCAAGAATGTGAAGAGAACAAAAAATTCAGCAAGGAGGGACAGAGGGAGAGATGGGAGTTGTGAAGGTAGGAAAACTTGATGGATTATGGTGGCAGAAGTAGACAAAAGTTGGCTTCTCATTCCTGAAACTTTTGCTGGCAGATTTTACTAGCTGTAGCGAGTTAGCTAGCTTTTCAAGCTAACTTCATGATTGCTTTCCAGCTTACTCTAGATAATCTTACAGAATCTTACATGTGCCCTTAATAGCTCCATGCATTTGTTCTAAAAGACGAAGGCAAAAGCTCCACCATACGTTTTTTTTTTTTTTAAAAATACATTCTATAGCTCAATACTCAACCTAGCAAGGTACTTCTGTACATGCTGACATTTGCAAATTACATTAGGGCAGATAAAAAACACAGTTTAAACAATTCCTTACACAATCTTGTATTTTTGGTGTTGGAAAGGCTAAAAGAAAGGACAACACCCTCCAAACTCTTTAAATGCTCTGTATTGCTCTTAGGCATCCAGAGCCTGACAGGCCTGCTGGGCTAGCTACAGTTGCTAGCGTGTGATTGGAAAAAAGAAACAGAAGAAGTAAAAAGGGTCTGAATAAGGAAAGGAGGTAGGAAGTAAGGAGGGACACACACACACACACACACCAGTAAGACTTTGTGGAGTATCTGAGTTGACGCTTTATCACTGTCAGTACATATACACAGCGTTTCTGTCTTCATCACTCTCACCATTTACTCACAACACACACACACACACACACACACACACAAAGACACAAAACATCAGACTACATAATATAGTGCAGGGTGCCTTTTTATCAGTGTCATGAGCAAACTCACACACACAAATCTGTCTTGGTGCCTTGATATTAACAGGCTGTTGACAGAAACGAGAGAGAGAGAATAGAGGGACCGTGAAAGTTGTGAGGGAGGAGAAAGAGCATCAAAGAGATTTAGAAAATAATTGCAGGTGAAAGGATGATCGATATGCGATGAAAGCGCAATAAAGACTGGGTTTTGTTCTTTCTTTTGCTCCCGCTTGCATTTGTCATCTGGCGGCCTCATGAATATGGTAATCAGCTTTTGTTTGCAACCTTGATGGAGGAGGCGGGAGTGATAAAGAGAGAGACGAAGAGGGTGGGAAAAGTGTTTGATGGGGGTGAGACGGTCGCCTAAACATCTGTTTCACTGTGTTTTCATGGGCAAAAATACCAGCCGCAAGAAAAACCAGCATTTGTAGAAGTGGGCTTAAGAGTGCAAGGTTCACAGGTCACTGCCCAGGTCAGGAAGATACTGGCAGGGAAACAGATCCATTGATATTGCTGCCCCAGGTCAACAACTGGTAAAGCCTGTGTGTCTGTGTGTTTTTGTGTGTGTAAAGCTTACTGTTTCCTGTTTCTTCTTGTTTGAGAGAACTAATGGAGACAAATGTATAAAACATGCAAAAAACAAAAACATAGATAAAAGGACTCTGAAAACTATAAAAGTTAAAGAAAGTAGTCAGAAAATTATAGCAGTTAAACCATAAATAAAAACAGAAAAGTATTTGCTTTTGGACAATCTGGAATGATTTTGAGTCCTCCGAGACACCCATTTGCCACCTGTGATTAACCCTGTACCATTCTAATGATATGGTACAGGTTTGAGCTCAAAGACTCTCAAGTAATATAGAAAATGTAACTATGAAGTATGGAGCCTGAACAGATTGCTCAGAACACAAAAATATTAAACATAAAATGAAGTATTTCATTGTTTTTTTTATAATTAAGTTACCACAGTTTTGAATCGTGGCCCAGTAAATGTAATGTGTGGAGAGACGGACATCAGGGCTTCTAATGGAAGTGCTTTTCAAAATCTGTTTATTTGTTTCCAGAAATGAGTTCAGTACCTGCTGTCCTGAAGATAAAAAAGGAGTCCTCACTGTACACTGTGATCTCCCTGTCTTCATCACTGTCTAATTATTTCTCCTGCTGTTTTCCTCTCTGCCTCTCTTCTTCAAACTCTAACGCTCTTTGTGGGATAAGGATCCTTTTGGAGCAAGAATTGGATTTTTATTAAGTAGAAACCCCTTTTGAAAGTCTACGTAACCAAGACAACTGTTTATGTGTGGGTGTGTGTGTGAGAAACTAAAAGGATTAATGACTTGAGTGTGAGTGAGGCTGTGTGAGGTTGGATTTCCTCCATGCAGCCTGTACAGTACATGCTGCGTGGCTTGACACGTGTTAGATTACACGTCAGAAAATAAAATTCATATTATCCTTCCAATATCATATCAGTAGATCACATGGATCATTAAATTCCAAATTCCAAAAACAATATGTAAAGGCTGTATCTGTCAAATCCAAAGCCATTGGTGCATAGCACTCTGGTTAACCCGAATGATTTGTCAACCAGAGCACCAAAGCCCACTAAGACTGTTCAGAGCCTTCAGTTTGCAATTTGGCAATGGAATGCAGCAAAGGTAGCACCAAGAAATTAAGCTCGGGGTGGCTAAAATTCAGAAGTCAGCTGAGGTGTTATACCTGTGATGATTATGTCATTAACGTACTATGTACTAAATACTATGTTATTGAAACAGTTATTAAAAGTCATTATTAAAGTCAGAACTGTGGCTGCAAAAGTCCAAATGTCATATTTAGAAAGCGTACCATTGCACGGCGGCACTGCAGGAACACTGCAATGAAACAAATATACCTAGTGCCTTGGACTAGGGGTGGCTGTGGCTAGGTAGAGCGGGCTGGCCATTAATCGGAAGGTTGGCAGTTCAGTTCCGGGCTCCTCCAGGCTGCATGTCAAAGTGTCCTTGGGACACTCAACCCCGAATTGCCCCTGGTGGCTGTTCCACCAGTGTGTGAATGTTAGTTTCTGTTTGAGCACTTAGGCTCAGTGTGTGAATGTGTGTGAATGCAGATGTAGGGTAAAAGTGCTTTGAGTGGTCGAAAAGACTAGAAAGGTGCTATAAAGAGCATTTACATTTACTTTGTTGTTCAGGTACAGCACAATATACTGTATTACTGTTACTATTTCATGCACCGCCTACTTATGAATATTAAAACTACACTGTAAAAAGGAATATATTTTTTAGAGGGTGATAGTGCTTGATGCTGATGTGAACCATCACAAGTACAAGTTTGTTGATGAAGCTGGCTTTACCGTGATTTGTTCTTTTTACTGTAACTGTACATTTGATTATAAAGAGTATACCTATGTTGTAATATATCTGGATAAATAAAAACAAATTTGACAAATGATTGTAGAGGATGTCTTCATTGATCACCACTTGAGCTTGACTTGACTTGTATCTAGGAGAGCTACCATGGAAATGATATCTGTAAATGTTGGGTAACAAAAGTGTATTGATTAATGTGAAAACTGTGTAATCTGTCTTTTAAAGTACTGTAGCATACTATTTTCAGCACTTCTAAGGTGATTTGAAACATGGATCTTGCTTTGTTTGTTATTCGATTCACTGATAGTTAAAACTACTAAGCTGAAAGATATCCTTATGTTTTGTTTTGGTGATTAAACCATATCTTTTCTTGACTTTTCATGAGAAATATATCAATAGCTTGTGTGGTGAAATATGTTTACAATCCAAATGAATGCACAATGGCAAGCTTTGCAGCAAAGCGTGATGAGTTTGGAGTTTTGTACTAAAAGTTGTGAAATTTTACCATACACCTGCTTGCTCTCCTTCCCTCACCAAAATAAACTACTGGTGTCAACATAACATTATCATGACCATTTTGGGAATGCTTAGCCTCCCCCAGCCTGCTGCCTATGGAATACACGATGGAACTACAAAATGTGTCTTTAAGAAATGGCTCAACACAATTTTATGAAGGAGAAAACAGGTGATTCATTAATTAAAAATGAAGTTTGGCTCAAATTAACAGATGTAGTTAAGGCTCTCTCTTAACTTTAGCTTGCAAAGTTATACATCTTAAGTGTATCTATAATGCCAAATTTTGTGTTCCTTCGAAACAAGGTTAACCACCATGTTGCCACAAAAGTATAGTGGCCATTTCTACCTTAAATTCCTTTTGTATCAGTTTTCCTCCACAATCTTTTTCCGGTCATCCGTGGTCTTCTGCTCAATGACCTTTGACCTTTCCAGCTACATCTAATTTAAGTGGTTTCTACTGTGATTTGGCTGCTGGAGAGAAAAACAACTACAAACCACCGTCTATTGAAATGAATAATCCACATTTTGATATATTTATGTACAGTTACTAATTTTTATAATCCCCTGATAATCCTCGACTTCCCCAGAGAGTTTCTCATTCAGTGACTTTCCATGGCAGTGGGTAAAACCAGACCTCCAGCTACAGCTCATCATGGAGCCCTGAGACACAATTATTCCTGCATTTAGAAAAGCATTCATTTACAATATGAGTTTTAATCCTTTCTTGTTGTGGATTATACATCTAGTTCAGTAAAATGTATGCTGGGCTGTGGTTAACTTGCCCCCCAAAAAGTATCTTTTCCTACCGTTTTTGTTGATTGCTTTGGCACTATTATTTTAAGTGTGTGGTCTCTTAGTACAACACTAGAAACTACATCAGACTGGCAACACAGCCAGTCTTTCATTCCAAACTTGCCATAATGCATATGGATTGTAAACGCCTCTCACCACACTTGACCACACGAGCCATTGATTCAAAATAGAAGTTTAGAAGAAACACAGCATAGTGGTATCTTTTCAGTTTAGTCATTTTATCTATCAGAATCCAATAACAAACAAGGGAAGAAACATGCGTCAAATTGCCTTAGAAGTGCTGAAAGTAGTATGCTACTGTACTGTAAAAACAGTTTACACAGTTTTCACATTAGGCAATGCACTTACATTATCCAACATTTACAGAATCTCTCATTTCCATAATATCAGTCCTTTATGTAATCAAGTTGTGATCAATGAAGACGTCTTCTCCAATCACTGATGCAAGAACTTTAACTGTATTTTACTCTAATGCAACAGGTTTGTCTAATCAAATTTATCTCTGAACCTGTCCGCAAGCTCTCTGATTGATTGATTGATTCCATTGCCTTGCTGTCTATTGTGTTCTATGTTGAAGGAATTTCTAGTGGTCACACCCACTTTTACTGTAGATGGTTACCAAATGAGTTCACCTCTACGTGAAATAGAGCAATGTTATTATGGAGGGTACTCATGCAGTGCCCCGCGACCCTGTACTCAGGACAAGCGGTTGACGATGGATAGATGGATGGACTCATGCATTGTATTTTACAGTATTGTGTTGTCACTGTTACTGTAATCATTGCAGTGGTCCTTTGTGGCTCTGTTTGTTACAAAGAACACTAAGCTACTTGCACTAAGGTTGAAGATTTGAATCTCACAGAGGTCACATACAGTAAAAATCTCAAGCTTTACCCGTTCTCTACGCCGTAGCCTGACGTGCACCTCCTCAAAAATGTAACTACACGTCGAGGGACGTGGACCGTAAGGACTGCGATTGGTCGGCTGGGTAGCCTCGTAATGCCTCGGAGCCGACAGGAAGTGTCCTGTGCTTTGAAGAAACTTTTACTAGCAGTCAAAACAGCGGCTGTAACACAGTGGATCAATATATTTGACCGCCACAACCCGCTCGAAATGACTCGTTTCACTATCAGACTGTGATCCATTCGGTCGATAACATTTGAAAAGGCTATACCAGCCGCACGTATACAATTTTACCCCCATTCACGTTAGCAGAGGGCTGAACCAGAAGTTAGCCTGCTCAGCTGGCAAAAGTCAACACAGTGGACGCTGTAACTCTACCGCCGACTAGCGTTTGGGGGTGTAATTGCAGAATGACAGAGACTACCAACGCACAAATGTGTAGGCTACACACGTAGACCCTACGCAGGAGTATAAATGAGCCATTAGGGCGGAGATTCTGAAGTTTTGAATCTGAACACATCAGGTAAATGAAACAACAATACATACGTGTATATTAAGAAATTGTTTCAATGATGATCAATTGATAGTGACAAAAAAAGATGTACTCTCTAGTGCACGTTAGCAATGAACAAGATGACCAGATGAAAGTCGTTTACCTTAACTTACTTTACTTTTTCTCTCGTTGTACCAATATAATACTTTCTTATTTAGTCTCTATGTCTTTGCGTTCTCTTATTATATGTGTATGTGCGTTTGTTGGCATGTGTGTGTTTGGTCCTTAAGGGCTGCACTTTTTTTACCCCTCTTAACACTTTCACACCTCGAACAGCTGTGGGAGCAAGAGCGAAGCCAAAGAGGGATCTTAAGTGGAATAGTTTGTTTCTATCACTTTTAGATGTGTAATGGAGGTTAAGAGGTCTCCTACGCTCGCTCTGCTGCTGCAATTGACAACGCTGCTCATCTTAGTATGACTTAAAAAATGACCTCAAGTCAGTGATACACAAGTTTTTTTGCACAACTTTGAAGGGCAATAAAGCTCTTGGAGTTGCTTCAACACAGGTTTCCTCAAATAGATCATTTAAAATAAAACACTCTGGGTTTAATTCTAATGGCCTTTCCGACTAGGGGTCATGCTAAATTGCAATCGCCACCTACAGATTCAGAAAAGGTGGACAAAACAAGCATAACAGGGGAAGCAGCAAGAGCTTCTAAAGGCTTTCCAAATAAACTCCAATTTTACATAAATGGTCTAAGCAATTTGATTGTGGCCAAAAGCAAACACAGAAATTAGCCTTTTGGATTAGTTACCATCACTAACTAGTAAAGGTTTTCTTCCACAGTCAGCTTTGCAAGGCAGTGGCCACAGGAAATTGAATAGTTAGCAGAAAGTTCAAATTTTGGACATGGATGCCCCTCCCACTGTCCCGGAGGCTGTCCTGGCCAACCTCAGTGGGCAATTGGCTGAAACCAGAGAGTCATCTGTTGATTATGCTTACCTGGGCATTTGGGCTATAAAAGCTGGCTGTATGTGTTCACTCTGTCTGTCTTCCTACAGCTTACATCCAAGCTGTATCATTGTCTTTTGGTTTGGACCATCAACACCTCCATTGCACATTAACCACATATCCATGTACCACTTCATTGCTGACATTGCAGATCCACACACCTCATTGTTCATTTGAGTTGACATTAGTTTTATAAAATAAACTTGCTTTAAGCAAATATCTTGAATGGGCTGCCTCCTTGTCACATCCCTTTAATTAGTTTGTGACACTTAGTAATCATCATCATATTGCGTCACCACTGCCAGGTGTATAATGATAATTGTCTACAAAAAGTAGAGCATTACATTGTGGAATTGCTAGTAGAAAGTATGGAAATGGCCACTACTTTTTCGCTCCATTGTGGAATTTTGACAGCATAGTGGATAAATTTTCTACCTACCTTCTACCTTCTGTGTTTACGTTCAGTCTGATTCAAAGACATGCATATAAACTTTAGGGGGCTCACACTGGAATCCGTGTTTTGCGAATCTTCCACACAGGTGGTGATTGCAAAGCTAACACATACATCATGTTCGAACAGGAGGCCTTTTTTATGCAAGGCAATTTTACGTGCCACATTAACTATTAAACACCCAAGGGTATATAATAAAATAAAAGTTGTCTTATTTCCATATAGCTGCTTCAGTTTTAGGTGGTCCCAGGTGGGTTGGAATTGTGCGTGCTGGCTTGAACAGAACACAGCCATCATTAATGTTGTAAAGTATATTGAAAAAATAACATATAGGAAAAACATGATCATATTAAAGAGGTCAAATTGTGCTTTTTGACATTTCCCTTTTCCTTTATTGTGTTATTTAACTTTTTTGTGTGTAATAGGTTTGTATATAAGTGAAAAAGCCCAAAGTCTACCTATGACGGTGTGCCATCACTATGGTTCAGAATGCATCGTTGCCATTCTGGCTTTATCACATTGTGGTGAAGTTGCATTTTTGGTACCCTGTAGATCTGGGTTCAAATCCGGGTATAGTGACTGCTCTTGCTCTTTGCTACACTACCCCAAAGCGAGTTACTATCTCTGTAAACCTATTCTGGTACAACCCCAAAATGAAATTATGAACCTGAAAATAAGCATAACCACTTTAAATATAATATAAGAAACAAATGTATGAGTTTCACCACCTTTTCAAATAAAGAGTATTAGAGCATAATGGAAATATTTTGCTCAAGTAAACAATCCTTAGAGATATTACAAATAATTTAGACCGTTTAGATCTTTGCTCCAATAGGGTTTATAATATTTGTAATGCATAAATAACATAAAACCAAATATAAAAGTGTTTCTAGTCTACCTGCAGCTGTCCAGCTGGGAATGCTACAATTACATGAACAGCCTGAAACCACATTCAGCATTGAAATTGTCTAGTCACTTATAGGCCTTCAGCTGCTCAAACCACAGATGACTCAAAAAATTCAGGGGCCAAATTAAATTTTCCATGCAATCCTTTATTTAGTCTACTTTGTCAACCACTGGCCCAAAGCTGGAGAAGTAGAACACTCTTGGATGTTTTGGGACCCTTGGGTAACAGCTGTCAGTCAGCCATCACCTGCCACCCAGTTCTGTCATGAAACCCCCCGATACACACACACACACACACACACACACACACACACACACACACACACACACACACACAACCACCACTGAGACCAAAACTATTAGCACTCCTAACCTCATGTGGTCTCACTTGCTTTTTCTTTCCTCTATTATTTATTTTCCTTCTCCTCCTGATTCTTGCGTCTTTATTCAGCTCACAGCCAGCCACCCTCAAGGCCAGAACCATCTGCTCATTCCTATTATCATTTTTATTCATCTCTTTTGTCCTTATTTCCAGAGATGGTTGGTGATTATTTACCTGGGTTGGATCGCAGGTACCAAACGCCTTTGTTTAGACAGATGTAATGTTTGTAATCTCTTTGTATTGGCATGCATTAAGTGTTCCTAATGTGTTAGTCACACATTAAAACATTGTCCTCTTCTTGTTTTGTGCTAAATTATGTGCTGCATTAAAGCATTATGGCAGAATTCTGTTAAGTCTGACACAGGGGCAGATCTTCTAAAATGCAGTTTTGAATCCAGAAGAGGCTAATGACCTCTCAGATATAGTCTCACATGGTAATGGTATGGTAATCAAGTTAACATGTTAAAATGAACATTACCCAAAAGTCACTCAAAGCTACTTTGGGAAACTGGGAGCAGGTAGAAACTCTAGCGTGACAATCTATATCAGTTCTGGATCTGTCAGTGATGTTGGATTTAAAACAAGTCCCTCATGACTGGTCATTTAATTAACCTTGTCAAGCATATCTGCAGTAATCTCCAATCTAATTTCATCTGTTAATTTAAAACTGTTCTTAACGAGGCCAGTTCCCCAGCCAATCAAATGTCAGGTATAGACGCATAAAGGACTTGGTTAATTAGAGCTGTCAGGAAGTGGCCAAATATGGACAAAGAGGGAGGCTGGATTTCCTTTTATTACTTTCCTGGGAGAGTTATTAATTCTGTGGGAATCACCTCAGGTGGTGAGAGTGTACTTGTGCGTATTAGTGTGTGCATTTGTGGGATCAAGGGGAGGGGGAGAGTCTGAAGAAATAAAGTCAGGTATGGAGAGATAGAAACAAAGAGAAAATATTTAGTTTATTCGGAATAATATGTCTCCTTCCAACTTTGTGGCAGCTTCATTTCCTGTTAGACAGGAAATTGAGTCTTAGCATTTCCAGAAGTGATTCTCCATCTCATATTTATCAAATAATACCAGTCTCTCCAGTGGGATTGTAATGTCAAATTATATTGGAAATCTGCATAGGGCTCTCTGAGGATTTCATATCACTGTAAACATGTTAAATGTTGTTTTGTATCAATAAAGCAGAAAAAAAGATTGATTATGGAACTATTTTAAATTAGTAGTTTTTTTAAAACTTTATATTGTTTCCCATTTTACAAATTTGCCGTGGTTTTCCCCAAATAGTGAAAATAATAAGTTGCAATGATAATTTGAAGCAAAACAGATTGTGTTTGTATTAGACAGCTGCCATATGTGCTGGTGTGTAACTGTACGTGCGCGTGCATATGCATGAATATTTCAGTGTGTGAAAGGGAATTACGAGGCTCAAATCCCATCAGAACAGACCTGTGAAACAACACACCATATAAAGGATACTGATGCTGGTCATCAGTGGTCTCTGGTTTCTACCCCTTCTGGTTGGTGGATTAAAAACCTACTGGCACACAACATTTCATAATGTTAACTATAAATGGGACTGTATTCTAAACACGTTGGAAAGAAAATCATGACCTGAGGTTTCTTGCCGTCAACAAATGTGAGCGTTTTAAAGGATACAAGACACCCAAATACAGCAGCAATGTGTTTCTGTTACATGAATTGTGTTGCTTGGTGAGAGTGGAAACATTCACAAACACTGTTACACGCCATCAGAAACAAAGTGTTGAAGACCAAACAAGTTCAGTGTTTTCATGCATTTAAATGTGCCTTTTGCCTTCTTCTGGGTAGAAAATCACCCCTGGGATTTGCCCTAACAGAAATCATAGTGAATACAGCCAAATCACATTGACTTTGTCTTATGCTTGTTACAAACAATAATTATTGAAGACATAATTTCTATTGTATCGTTTACTTTTACAATGTTTGTTTTCATACCATTTACATTGCTTCCCTGTAAGCCTCCTCAATGGAAGAGCTAGAGTTGATTAGCTTAGCTCGGCATAAAGATTGAAAACAGGTGATAACAGCTCATTTTGACATAATAATCCATCCATCCATCCATCGTCAACCGCTTATCCTGCATACAGGGTCGCTGAGGCTGGAGCCAATCCCAGCTGACATTGGGCGAAAGGCGGGGTACATCCTGGACAGGTCGCCAGTCCATCGCAGGGCCACACATAGACAGACAACCTCTTACACTCACATTCACACCTAAGGACAATTTGGGAAACACCAATTAACCTAGCCTGCATGTCTTTGGATGGTGGGAGGAAGCCGGAGAACCCCCACGCGGAGACGGGGAGAACATGCAAACTCAACACAGAAAGGCCGGGGTTTTGAACCCACGACCTTCTTGCTGTGAGGCGACAGTGCTAACCACTGCAACACCGTGCCACCCTGACATAATAATAATCTTAATAATGCATTACATTTATATAGCGCTTTATCACCTTTAGACAGAGTCAAGGTAGCTGTGTTTATGATAAATTAAACTAATCCACTCCTGGCACAGACATGAGAGGGGTATCGATCCACTCATCTAACCGTTGAACAATTTGTTCAAGACTAAGACCACATACAGTTGATCTGTCGACATGCAGTGCACAAAAAGCATTGTTCCTCAGTGTTCAGTCGGTCTTTCACAGAGAAATCCTTTGACAGACAGGCGGTGATGCGTTTTGCATTTCAAGTGTGCACCTCCTACAGAAACTCACAAATTACTAACTCATGAAAATGACCTCAGAGCACTGGACACAGTATGAATGACAAAGTGATTTACAGGACAGGGCAGCATGAAAGCAGCACAGCAACGACCACTTGGCAACAAAGATCAAAAACAAATCGTTCCAAAAACTCAAGGATTAGTATTGAAATCCTGAAAACTGTAGTTGGCATAAATGATGGGATTTGGAGGAGCGTCACTGCCACGTACACAGCTTCCCTAAAAATAGCAAGGATTCAACATTAAAAAGGACTAATTTGTTAGAGGCAGGATGTCTGTAAATAGACTAAATGAAAGCGTGAACAGCCTCCCAGGTTACAGCTGAGCTGCCCACTTACTGACACGTGGATGTGTGTGTGTGTGTGTGTGTGTGTGTGTGTGTGTGTGTGTGTGTGTGTGTGTGTGTGTGTGTGTGTGTGTGTGTGTGCGCGCATGTGTGTGTTTGGCCTGAGAGTGTGAACGTGCACGTCTGTATCTGAGTATTAGGCCACAGTGTGTGCGTGTGTATGTGTGTGCACACGTGTGTGAGGCACCATCTGTATTGCAATGTGCAGCTGTGCTCCCTTGGAGCCTAAGACCTAAAACTCAGCTGTTACCTAGACAACCCTCATACACCCCCCCCCTTACCTGGGACCACACACACATACACGCACACACACACACCGTGCTCAAACCACCTAAATGTCTTATACTGTTTGTGCTTTTATATGAGCAGATGGACAGCGACATATTAGAAATGAAGTACACATATTTCTGAACCCACTGTACTTGTGGGGTCCAACAGCTTTGTGGGGATCAAATTGCTGATGTTTAAAGGGCTTTTTAAGACTTGGTTTTAGGGCTAGGGGTTAGGCACTTAGATGTGATGGTTAAATTTAGGGTAAGGGAATACATTATGTCAATGGTAGGTCCCCATTAAGATAGCAATACAGTGTTTGTGTGTGTGTGAGAGAGAGAGTGACAGAGAGAGATAGAAACAGGGAGAGACAAGCAGATGGACAGTCTGTTTCAGTTTCAGATGACTTTCTCCTCTACTCGAGTGTGTGTGTGTGTGGTTGTGTATGATGTGAAGATGATATCAGTCTCTACTGAAATATGTATTTGGCAGAACTACACCTGTGCTGCTTTCAGAGGGACACACTCCTTTTGTGGTAGACATTGGCCAGGTTCAGGATAAGCACAGAACTACAACAGGCTTGAGATAAACTAGGCGGCTCTGGAGGCGAGTTATTCCAGACATCCAAGTAAAAGCCCCATGTTGGTGACTGACAGTTTGACCACTCGTTTGGACGTAAAACTCTCCAGGTTTGCTTAATCAGTGCAAAAGATGAGCAAGTAGGTTGGAAAATATCATCAGTCGTGCCTTAAAAATCCAAAAGCAGTGTTCCCACAAAGCCATGTGCCGCATTTGGTGGTTGTGAAATATGTCTTTTCTTTTCTCCATGAGAGGGGAAATTTTGAAAAGTTGCTTTGCGCTGCAGAGATCACCCAGCTGCAGTGGTGCGTCATCCAGCCAGGCAAACGATCACGAACCATTCACAGCGTGTCGGCTGTACTAGCGACACAACCCATAGTACTAGAGCCGGAGTGGAGCGGACAGGGCCAGGAGATCGCGGAGTGACCGGCCCACTGCTGACGGTCGGTGATCTTTCTCGGGCTGAATGAATTCTGCCGCTCCTGAATTTACGCATGGATCCATGATGAAAGGGAAATATAGAAATTAATGACAATAAAACATGTTGTCAATATTTTAGAGACCCCTCAAAATATCACAAATCATGCTTTTAGGGGAGCTGATGTCCTCTTTAGGGGAGCTAAGCTCCCCCTGGCTCCCCACGTAGTTCGCACCCTGGTGCTATTGATCAGTGACACTGGTACAGATCTGTAGGTCCCCGGGCCCTGCACAGTGGCTGATCATTGCTCCCTTGATGAATGAGTTAAATGCAGAGAATGAATTTCGTTACATGTACAGTATGTGACAATAAAATACCTTTACCTTACCTTTACTAATGATTGCAGAAACATCCCCCACTCTGGGCCTATAAATTAAAATAGCTTTCAGCTACATGGTATATGTAGTCCCTTTCAAACAGACAAATAAGAGCAATTATGTTCTTTCTGTCACCTAAGTCTTCTCACCCTGTCCCGAATGTGTCTAGTGAGCCCCTGAAGATCCAGGCCTTTAAGTTGAGAACCAGTAGTTTGAGACAAGCGTTTTAAACCAAATTTAATATTGGTGCCCCTCAATTAAAGCCTGAGAACACTCTGGAGGAGCTGTCTGGACTTATTAGGGCCGCCGCTGTTCTCCTCGCCGTGTGCAGTTCTTGCAGAATGTTTGCAGCTCTGCAGCACAGAAGTAAGATTTAGGTGGAATGGATCAGTGCGTCGGTTAAGTCTATGTCATTGGAGCATGCTGACAGAATTAAACAATGTGCTTATGCAAGCCTTGCCTGGCTGCGGCTACCGTAGCTGTCAAAAGTGGCTAGGTTCTTTGCTGCAACAACAGATGGGCATTAAAGGCAGTGCACAGAAGGTGGACGCAGAGGCAGAGCGATCATTCCACAACAGTCAACTTTCTGTAAGTCAGCTGCCCGCATGGTATGTGATGAGAACTCTATGTGATGAGAGCATGGTGTTTAGTAACCTTACCCTCAGCTCTCATACACTGTAATAGGGAGAGAGGCAGGCATGCAACATGAACAAGAGTTACAGTATGGGGTTCTGTGCATTCAAGCCTGTGTCATTAATCTCTGTCGGGGCATGTTGGATCACTCACCTTCTACTGAACGTCTTATTTTATTTAATCATAACCAATTGTCCCTTTTGGCTTTCTTTACCCTCATGCAGCTGTCTATTGCGAGTCAAAAACCTGATACGGGATGACCTGGTAAATTAATATATCTCGCCTGTCTGGGCTGTTTTAACTACTCTGACTGCAATCAGGGTGTAAAAAAAACCTTCCAACTGTTTGATTCGGCGAGCTAATTAAACCCACCTCTATACAGGCTGAACACACTGGCTCCACTGCTCCCCTGACGCCACTGGATTTCCAGGGAAAAGGGACAGTTCAATTCAATAACCTTTATTTAACGGTGGTGATAATCTTGGTTATAAGTAGGCCAAGGCTTAATGAAGGGGCTGAATCACAGATGACAGAAATCTAATCGTGTCACACAATCGAAGTCAAATAATTCAAGTCTATTAACTTGGTCCTTTCTTGTCGTGCTTGTCAACTCAACTGATGCAGGATTCCCTCAGTGTGTGTGTGTGTGTGTGTGTGTGTAAAACCAGTGTTGAGTGATTCATTTTCCTCGTTAAGGTTTGTCCTATTTCTCTAGGTTTACTGGGCATCCCATCAAACCCACACTAACATCTACACACAGAAAATATCTCACAGAGACAGAGGTGTTTCGGTATGGTAACACTCCAGGTAGAAGGTTTCTATACAGACAGAAAGGGTAGGAGAGAGGGGGAGTGAGCAGGAACAAAATGATAGGGACGAGGGAGATAAGGAAGAAAAGACAGAGGAGCGAAATAATAGCGGGCGAAAAAATCCTCATACAGAGAGAAAAAGAGAAAAGGAGACGGAGGAGAGAAGACAGGGAAACATAGAGAGAAGGAGAATCTCTTTTAGTGATGAAAAGACATGAGAACAGGGAAACATAAAGAGTGACAAGTGAAACAGGCTAATGATGTGGCAAGTAGCTACAATAGTTAACAGAGGAAGAAGCACAGAAGACAGACTCTGTGTTTCTCTGTCCCTTCCTCTCACTGTTCACATATCAGTGTCTCCAGGGATTTGGGATCTTGCCATCGCATGAAGTAAACCATAACAGCTCATGCTCAGGTAATAGTACCGTTGAAAGGGGTCTGATGTTGTTCTTCAGTGATTACTATAAAATTCATAATTTGAATGTGTATCACAGAAGAAGGTACATGGTTTTTAATAGTTTTTTGGTTGAAAATGACTTGGAAAGTTATTAAAATAGCATGTAGACGTTGTGAAACATGTACAGCATGTGTCTCATTTCTCAGTTTTGGTTCTGAATTCATTTTGATTTAAGAAAATAAGATAAGATCAGTTTTTATGTAACTGAATTTAACTGCATTTTGGTTTTCTTTTTACCACTGCCTTTACCACAGTGTTACAGAAAATAACCCAAGTTGAATCATGCTTTAGCACAGCTAATTACGGTGGGATTACCAAAGCTTTTCCGCTGAAAAGAGTGGCTGGAACTGAGAGACTGAAGACCAAAAAAAAAGATCTGAAAGACACTAAAGCGCTCTGTAGAGTTGAGGGGAACTGCAGAGCCGGGTGATGAATCTCTGTGAGATCGTCACACTCAGCGCTACATTTCATATTAATGGATTCAACTAATACAATCCGTCATCGATATGAAAAGTAAAAGATATTACTGCAGCTTTAACACGCGTTTCTTCTATCGCTTTGTGATGGTTTTTGGTTGAAGCACTTGTACCTTGTACTGTGTTCTTTGTAATTTTGTTTTGGCTCATCTGGTTGTGTGAAGATAAACCTAACTCAACAGTGTTTTAATTAAACATCACAGTAGAGAGCCACTACACACCAATCACGTTCAGTGGAGGTTTGTTTCATATTTGTTTGGTTCTTCTTGGCCAAGTGAGAACAAATCAAAATTTATTTTTTTTTAAAAGCTGTGGATTTTTTTTTTCAGTGAGAATGTGGTCTGAACCAACGACAGGAAACGACTTCAAAACACAAGGCTTTACAGGCAGAAGGAAACAGATGTCGATGTCTGATAACCAGCAGTTCCTCTTGCTTGGATAGCAGCATTAAAAAAGGAACCAAGGGCAAACCAGTGTGGATGGATGCTCACATTCAGCTGCTTCTTTATGTGCATCTGCGTGTTATGAATGTCAGAGAAGCTACATTAAAGCGCACAGACAAGTCTGTCAGGCTGAAGAAAGACTGGAATCAGATCAGAAGTCTCGGGACTTTCGTTTACAAACTCACTTGTGAATGGGCAGAGTGAGTTCCTCCAGTATGCTTCACACCAAAGGAAACAACATCTAGGTGTGATCGCACTCAGCAGCCGTGTGAAACGATGATGCACCAACTTAGAAAAGCTCCTATCAATCATTTGTACAAAGTCTTTCTTTGATACTAATGACAAAACATAGTACCAACCTTTTTTTTTTGAGTTCTTATAAACACCCTGCTGCTTTAGCCCCAAATAGAAGTGATGACTCAACTCGGCTGAATGAGACTGGATTTCAGGACTGATTGAGGGAAATTGACACACAAACATACGCGCGCACAGTCACTCACATCAAGCACACCCCCATGCTACACAACTGCAAACAAAGTTGATGATTTTAATCACCATAACATGCTGAGAACACAAATACACCCTAAGGGTGCTAATCAATTACTGTGGAGCACACACACACACACACACACACACACACACATACACAGACACACACACAATCAAGCTAAACTAATTTCACTCTAATCCAGATTTTTTTTTACCTGTTTCTGCAGTGTGTGTGTGTGTGTGTGTGTGTGTGTGTGTGTGTGTGTGTGTGTGTGTGAAATACAGGATCCTGCCTGCTTTAACACAAAGGCAAGCAAGCACACGAGAGCCCACCAACACACACAAAAGATGTATGAAGCTTTGCAAGCACTTCATCTGTGTGGCTTGTTAGAGATGATCATGTTGAGAGACAGACGAATGCCAAAACCTTCTGTCCAACGAAAGTTAAAGTCAAGGGCAAAACCTTCTATCTTCTCCCCTTTTTTCCCCCATCTATCAGAATATGTGATGCAATGAAACCAAACAGAAGGCAATCATCTGACATTTCCATATAAAAACAGCTGCGTTTTGCCCTGACTGATTCATATAACCCTTGTGTTTATTCAATCTATAACCAGCTCGTGAAAGTTTTTTACCTTTGCTGCGGAAGCTCTTTAGAAAATAGCAATTTCATTTGTTAACTTAAGGACGTGGATAAAAGTTGCACAGAACCACCTGCATTTTCTCCCCACTCTGCAGAAAAGGATTGTCTACAGTAAATGTCTTAAATGTTAATACGATGAGTGTTAACATTCAGTTCAAGTGCTTGCCTTGACAACAAACACACAGATATCCACACAACGTTAGCATTCACTGTTGGTTCTAGACTGTGCTGATAGAGCTATCATTATGATAATGCTGAGGTCTATCATAATTATCTGCTAATTGACTGCCTAACGAGGTAGTGCTCATTAGAATGCTCATTAATACTCCATCATCGTCATTGATAGCTGTAATCACAGAGTGGTGGTTTCAAGGTCTTACACGAGGGCGTGTGTGAGCATGTGTGGTAACAGTCTGCACACATATGTGGGCTTAAGTGTGTTAAACCACAGAAGCTGTTGCATTTAGCCCTTCCAACACAAAGTACATAAATGGCCTATAAAATAGCCCATATTTAGCCTATACATCTATTTCACCTGAGTTTCCCTCAGAACCATATTAAAAGATCCCACACCTTAGCTCTCCTGCTAATGCAGGAAGCAGCATGCCCTTAATGAAGCGAGGCAGACAGTAAGATGAAGGTCATCATGTTGGATAGGAATATATCGGATTTTCAGGCATGAAACCAGACCTGTGTGTCCTGTCATATACCTGCAATTAATGTATGCCTTCTTCTTAACAGTGATATCTCCCAAATCTGAAACACGCCACACATGTGCAGATATTATAGAAAGTAAGAAGTGGCACAACTATCCAATGTCTTGTCTGCTAAGGGGGTTAAATTTGGTCTTCTGCTGTGATAGTTTTAACATGTAATTAAACACTAACTCACACTGTAACTGCAACTGGTCTCTATAGAATTAAAATGTCACGGCAAAATATTTAACTGGGTTGGCAGCAAAAGTCTGCACAGTGGAGATCTGAAAATCTGGCCAAACTATCTTCTTGGCTAGTTCCCACTATGAGTCAGAGAGGAAAGTATGTTTTTTGTCATTTAAATGAAATGACCATTTGCGCAATACTTTTGTTTCTGCGTTGTTGATACAGTCGTGCGCCACATGTTGACATTTTGATGAAATGAGATGACTCTTACATGACAAACAGCAGGTTTGGACACAGAGAGCTTTTAATAAAACCTCTTTCAAGGCTGGCATCCCTGCCACCAGGATTGTCTGTTGAGCCTTTAATTATTTTAGTTCCCCAATTCAAGGGGCTCTGAGCAGGCACCCTGCTGCACACCTACTAGCCTGAGGGGGCTCAGCAGGCTTCCCACTATCAACTGCAAGCCTCTGCACAGCAACAATAATTTAATTTAATCATGATGCTCCATTTTTCTTTTTGTTAATCTCTTCTTTCCTTAGAATAGGAATTCAATGTGTATGGCACTTTTCATTGCGTGTATGAAAGCACACAGCGTGGACTGCAGTGCCTGTTTTGGCTACTTCACAGTAGGACTGTTTTTGTTGTCTTTCAGTACGCTGTTGTCTGTTTTGTAACAGTGTTGTGTTTTGTGTTGCAGGTATGCCTCTCAGTCTAGACTGCAAGGCATTTTTTGGCTACAGTGGAGAAAACAGAAGGCCCATTATCTACTGGATGAAAGGAGAAAAGTTTGTCGAAGAACTAGCTGGACACATTAAAGAAAGTGAAGTCAGGTAAATACACCAGGATCCAGACTAAATATGAATCCACTTCAAGTCATATATGTACCCCTTTTCATTTTCTGGAGGACAGGAGACAAAAAAAAAGGAATTACAGTAGATGTACACTGAAAATGAACAAAAGTTGAGTAACTACTGAACACATACTTGTATAAAATAATGTTTTTTTGTCAAGTTGCTTTTTCACCACTACTGTGAGACAATATCAATTATAGACTGTCAAGTTTACAGGTTTCTATTGTTAATTAATTTCTGGAAAGACTCCACTCCAGCTGCACTCCTTACACTGTCAGTATCTAATTTGTTCTCTTATGATTTATGACTCATTGAGGGTTCTCTGACAGATTTCCTCTCAACTTTCCTAAAAAAAATTCTGAATACTAATAATAAAGTTAAATTGAATTCATTTTCTCCCCTATTGGGACCAATTACACTGGGCTCTATTGGGAAAAGGCTGATTGTCTGCGGGGCGTCAAATATCATTAGAACAACCTGCCAGATCACCATGGAAACCATCAGAACACTTACAGTCTTGTGTCTGTGTGTAGGGTAGGTGTGTGTGTGTGTGTGTGTGGGGGGGGGGGACTGTAAGTTGTGTAGTGCTTGGGAATTGTTACTTACGTAAAAATGTCAATACACTTGCTTAAAATGGTTAGCTATATACTAAATACTACCAATTGACCCTTTGCTAAGCCACACCCCGGATACACAGCTGGCCAATGCAATGCAATGCAATGCTTTCTGAGATTGCTTTTTCCAAAACTTTAAACAGTGGCAGTGCCACGATAAAAGTCTGACAGCTCTGGCAGTTTGTCAGTCTTACAATATATTTTGGTAATCACAAATGATGATTTATTTCATTTTCAGCAACCTGTCTCTAGAGCAAGAAATGGTTCATTTTGGATTTGGCGAATGATAATGTTTTCCAAGTTGCATGGGGAATGGTTTGGAGTTTCAGGTGCTACACAACACGTTTCTTTTTGAGGTTTTGTTTTGTTTTGTTTTTTAGAATTGAAGAGTACTAAACCCATGATGAGCTCTGTATTAGTACAGTTAATGACTATGATTCTGCTGTTTTCAAACTGCCTGTTCCTTTTTTTTTAACCTTCCAAGCATCTATTTTAAGCAGAGAGAAGGATTTTATAAAGGAAAATGTTGAAAATGTTTAAATCTTTGTGCTCTGTGCAGGGGGTAGAGATATACAGTTTTGGAGCTCATGAGGCGGGCTAGGCGGACTCTAAAACTCAACCTTTTAATACTAGTTTGCTGCATTGCTGCAGAATCACTGAATTGAATATTTAATTTATGCACCGACGTATCCACTACTGTTGCAAAATCAGCACACAACACTGTCATGTGGCTGTACAGCACATTCCATCCAGTTCACTTTTATTCATATAGCGCCAAATCATAACAGAGCAGGGCACCTTTTATATAGAGCAAGTCTAGACTGTACTGTTTATAAAATCATGATCTACTCTATATGATAACATTACATGTTAAAGGAAAACTATGGTTTATTACAATCTGAGTTTTCATTGGTTTCTACATTAGTTGTATTATTTGTTTGATTTGACATCAGCATCACTAAAAATAGGGGGGCAGTGGGGCAGTAAAGATTGTGGAGAAGTCTAGAGATTAGCAGATTAACTTTATGCTGAGCTAAAACTAAAAGTCAGGTCACCCGTAATTTAGCTACGGCAAGTATAGTAGGTCCATAGTTCATACTACACCTTTCTTACCTTATCATTTAATCGGATCTGAAGACATGAGTTACTAATTTGGGGAAACAAGTAATTCAAGGTTACAATATACTAATTTAAGGTTGATTAATCAATCACTTTCTACATATTACCTCCTGGACTCTGTAATTGAACATGTGTTTTCAAACAGTCCCTTTCATCTTCACCTCCAGTACAAGTACAACTTGCAGCTTTATAACTTTTAAAGGCACATAAGGACTACATGGTTAAAGCTTGCATGATTTTCCTTGAATGCGCTTGTTGCGACTTGCCAGTGGTAAGTCTGGCGTGGACAAATTCAGTGTCTACAGTGACTACATTGTGGCCTCACTGCTTTTTTCTTTACATTCACTTCTGATCCAGAATTCTGTAAAAGAAATTATAACACAGAAAAGACACACTTGCAATTTTTTTTACTTACTCCCTCATATTGACCTGGAATGAAGCCCTTTTTGTTAGAAAACATTTTTAAAGTTAAATCAAGATGAAATGTTATCTCTTGCCCAATAGCCAGCATATTTTACAGAACAAACTCAGCCCACCAATACCAATATGCACATTTATTCCTTCCTAAAGGGAAATACTGTTGACTCCTGCCCAGCTCCCTCCACAGGGAGGTCAGAAATCAGGGTCAGCTACACAGCAGTATCCCTGGAGCAGGGAGGCCTTCAGTGTCTTGCTCTTAGATACTTCAGCAGCAGGGCTGCCTGGTGACCTGCTGGGGTAGAACTCAGGCTCCTTACCGCTGAGCCATTCAGTGGTTTCTGAAAATATCCTCTCCCGGGAAAACAGTGTTGTAGATAAAGAGGGCGGAAACGTGCATAAGCATTAGTGTTCAAACTTGGAACGAATAATGCCCCTGGTATTAAATTAACCTTTGCCTGGTGAGTTTTCCATTTTGCAGTCTAGTCCTCTGGCCACCTCTGATCCAATCATACCGCTACTCCAAATTCAACACCACTGCAGACAGGCTCCTGCTGTGATGCACATTAATCTGTCCACGTTTAGCTCCCGCCACCCACCCAGCTGCAGCACTGGCCATTGGACTGTGTGTGTCCCTGTCTGTTTGCATGGGATCAAATACCGTGTAGTGTCCTTCATGATAGTGTGAATCTGTAATTACCAATTCGTGTTCGTCTGCAGTATGTGGGTGAACTTTTGACACTCCCAGCTAGTTATTACTGCACCACCTAGAGAAAGCAGCCAGCTGTGAACATGTGTGACGGACAGGAAGTTTCAGGACTTTTTCTCCACAATTAGCCATCAAGTGCCCTCCTTCTGAAAACCTATCTGTCTTTGGCAGATATAATTACAACCTATCAAGAATTCACTTTTTTGGTCAAAATATGTCCAAACACACCACTGACATAGTATATGAGCAGTATCATCAGTTTTACTGCAGTTGTTGGCACAACTTCAGTGCTGTCCAGCCGCTCAATTTCTGCAACTCAGCTATCATAGTTCATGGTTTGTTCATGTGCAATGAATTCATAATTACAATATTTCCACTTGGGCCAGTGCATCCTTCATATTTTCACTTGAATGCAGCACTGGCCCATATGTCTAGTGGTGTGGAGAGTTTTTTTTTTTTTTACCTGCTTGAAATTCACATCAGCTGTCCAGTCCAACTAGTGCCAAACTCTTACTATTTTAATGTTGTTGTTCTGTTTTTCAGTTTTCTAAAATTGCCTGTGTTAGTTTTCCATGGAGTGTTTTAGATACCCAGATGTTGTTTCAGAGATGGTTTCACCATGTCAACTATTGAGGTAGAAGAAAAACATCTTTTTAAAATACTTTTTTGCACAACATGAATATGGTCAAATTAAGGACAGTGGCTTTATAGAATTTCAGTGAAGTAGGGTAGGAGAAGGGCTGGTTATTGAGGGCTTTGTAAATGAAGAGAAGAAGAATGAATCAAATTCATTGTGGATCAGGGAGCCATTGGAGGAATTTTAAGACAGGAGTGTGGTTATGACAAGGGGAGTACGTGAGAAGGCAAGCACCATAGTCTGGGATATAATAAAGTTTATTAAATCTTAAGCCTGGAGATATTTGGCATTTGTCAACAAATCCAATGTACAGTCCAAAACAAACAATGACTTAATTCTACTAACAAGTATTATCTGTGTTGCCAAACCCTGATTGTCTATTGCTTACTCTTTTGTGCCATAAAGCTGTATTGTTGTCTGAAAGCTGTTAAAAAAAAAACAGTGAGCCACATTGTTGGAATAGGTGACATTACTTCATTGCAATGATAATGGGCATTAGAGATGGGTATCGCTACTCCATACCTTCATGGTACCGACCGGAACAGCTCAGTATCGAGTACAAACGTCTCTAAACCAGTACATCATTCGATCCTTTTTGAAGCCAGATTGCAGCAAAAAAATGGCTGTTTGTATGGTTTTTCTTGCAGCCAAACACACAAGCAACACAACAAAAGAGAGAGAAGAGCACCCCTTTTTTCCCCTTTATGTGCCTGCACCATAAACTGTATTAAAAAAAATGGCCTGCACGCGCCGAGTCCATGCATGATTTTAACAGATGCTCACCTTCATCACTGTCATCACCACAAGCTTGGCTTTCTTTTGGTTTCATGTTCCTGTATCACTAAACACTTGTCTGTACATTTTAATTTGCTAATCACATCACTTATCACTGATCGATTGCTGCGTTCCATTACATCAATTAAACATTTTTGTGGTGATCAGCTGATTTTACTTACGGAGCTTCCGGCTGCAGCTGCGGCTGCTTCAGGTGTGGTTGGTTTGATCGGCTGGACGTGCAGCGTCTCTTTTCCTCTGTTTGGGAGTCTTTAGTGTAGTTTAGTGACTTGTTTAAACAGGCTCCTTACTCGTTTTCTACTTGTGACTGTCAGCTTTATGGAGGTTTGCGATTCACCACTAAAGGAAAAAGCACTCGCGGAGATCTTTCAATTCAGTTTATTGATCGAAAGTTAACAAAATAATTTTCTTTTGTTTACTTTCAACACGTATCAAATAATTACCTTAAATCGTTTCCCACAACTTATTTGGTCACTAAACTATTTCACTCCTCCTCTCTCATTCAAATATAAAAAAATTTGCAAGCTGTGGTCTTTCCTGTGTAATAGTACCTGTGATGATGAACTAATTAGGATGAGGAGTGATTTGATACAATTTCCCAACACTTTTATATAAAATAATAACCTTGCTTGTTCATAACAACAATAAAAATAATAATAGGCTACCAATCAACTACTATGGCTTCAACAGGTGGCATGTTATTCAAGGTATCAAATGAAGTACTCTATTGGTATCAGTATCACTTTAAGGGTACTGGTTTTGGTACTGGTATCATAAAATTTTAAACGATACCCAACCCTAATGGGCACTATTGTTCATTTTGAATTGAACCCACATGCATCCTACACAATCCACATGCACAATCCTCAGGTGAAAAATCTCCCCTATCAAATATGCTGTTTCCTCCTATATGAGGAACGTTTGCTAAAGACTACAATGTGCAGAAACACTGTTTCTAACTGTGAGCACAGCAAGGCAGGACCTAACTATTCAGGCTTTGTAATGAGATGATATGGCAGATTAAATGGATGATTAGCTAAAAGTGAATGGACAGACATATAATAACTATACTTATGAGATTCCAAGAGGCTAAAATATTATATTTGGCCCTAAATAATTTCCTCAGATAATTAATGTTCATGTTCATGTTATATTTTTGAGGGCCCGTTTCAGCCCAGGGTCCTTAGAACCATCCCGCTTTTTTTTCCTTTGTCCTCTAGAGGAATTCTAGTAATATCTATTGCTACACCAGTAGAGAAAAAAATATTAATATTAAGAAGGTTAGAAGTTCAATACTTGCAACAACCACCCATGCTAAAATTGTCTGTGTCAGATTTTTTGCTGGGCACCTTTGTACCTCACCTGGTAGAGCGTGAGCAAAATGTACTAAGGCTGAGTCCTTTCTGTAGCAGCCTTGGTTTGATTCTAGCCTGGCCTCTTTGCTGCATTTCACCTCACCTTTCCTGTCTCTCTTCAGCGGTCCCTATCTAAAAAAGGCAAGAAGCTCAAAGAAATAATCTTGAGAGAAAAAAAATCTTTGCTAGCACTTGGATAATGACAGCTGAGGCTCTGGAGGTAGAACAGGTGGTCAACTAATCAGATGGTCGGCAGTTAGACCCCTGGCTCCTCCAGTCTGCATTTCAAAGTGTCCTTGAGCATGATACTGAACCCCAAATTGGTCCCGATGAGTGGGAGTGTATGTATGAATGTTAGTACCACCTTGCATGGCAGCCACTGCAGTCAGCGTGTGAATGGGGTAAATGTGACATGTGGTGTAAAGCACTTTCAGCATACCTGTCAACATTGGGATGTGAAAATAAGGGGAAAATTAAGGGGCATTTTCAAACCATTTTTTGGTGTCTATTTTTAAGGGCATCTGTGAGTGACAAATTCTCTAAAGCAATGCATCACCCATCCTGAACAACTCGCGCTGCTCTTTCTCTTCTTCTTCTTGTTTCATTGCCGCGGTGCTGTTGACTTCTCCTCACTGTTACAGCTAATGTTCTCCACACTGCATCCTGCTTTACCAGAGGGAATTTTTTTATATATATATATCTTTAGACAGTTTGAAATTATGGGAGATTTGTGAGAAAATATTTAAAGGGGATAACAGTGGCAAAGGAGGTAAAATATGTGATAATCCTGGGAAAAATGGGTGGGTTGACAGGTATGACTTTGAGTGGTTCATTCATCCATAAAACCCTCAAGAGACAGATACAGTTCATTTTCATAGTAAAATTACCAAAAGAACCACATAAGACTACTACACATTGCCTCATCTCTGTATGCCATGGTTGGAAGAGGAAGAATAACAAAATTCTGTGGCCTGGCTGGTCTATTTTCTGACACTAATGCTGATTCTGCACAGGATATGCTCATTATTTCCAAAACCCTGCTGTCCGTTGGTTTGGTTTGGCTAGTCACAATAAATTCACACCAAATCACCCCATAACACAGCTAATCTAAGCCAGGCTGAACTCAGCTGGTGGAGAGAAAGAATATTTCCACAGTACCTCTCTTTTTTTGTTATTAATCATCTGATCTTCTTTTGCCTCTTTCATCTGCCATGAAATTGATTGGCAAACATAGCACTCTGGGCTTACACACTCTGTACCACACACTGCAACTGAAAATTGGACTTCCTCACAAACAGACCCCAGTTAGTTTGGATCCTTAACTTTAGAGCCCAGGACTGGTATTGCACAAGGAAATGAAGGATGTGCTCAGCCCCCTCCTGCTGATGCTGTACACCCACAACTGCAACCCCCAACAGAAACAGACAGAGCTGTATTTCTTAAGGAATCTTAAGAAGGCAAAATTCCTGCACCAAGTTCCTATTAACTTCCTATTAAGGAGCAATAGAGAGCATCCTGACTGGAATCGCAAACTGGCTTGGGATGTGCACGGCCCCGGACAGAAGGACTCTACAGTGGGTGATTAAAACTGCTCAGAAAATCAATGGTACCCATCTCCTGAGCATCAGTGATATCTATGAGGTGCCTGCACAGAGCCCAAAAGATACTAAAAGACAGTACCCACCTAGCCACAGGCTGTTTACCCTGCTGCCGTGTGGCAAGAGATTCAAAGTATTTGCTGTTGTACCACCAGACTGCAGAGCAGCTTTATTTCTGTATATACATTTTTTATCACTTAACTTTCATATACTGCAAAAGAGCAGTATATCAACTTCATATTCAGGATCATGAACAATGGGCTTTGTACAGTACTACATCATTTGCATTTAAGTTTCCATGTTTGGAATAGAGCAAAAGAAAGGCTTATTAATTTTTTTGTGTATCATTATAATATTTCTGTATATAACATTTGCTTTTTGTGAGTAGCACAATGGAAACTACAGACCTTATGTCATTATACAACCCTGTGCAAATAAATGTACCTTGTTTTCATTCCCTTTGAATTCAGCCACGTCATCGTGCAAATTTAACATGTAATTATAAGATAAGCTTTTTATGTTTAATACCTGCTCTTTACATTTTTGTGGAAACGACTTATGAAATTATTTCTTAAAAGGGCTTGTATGTAACAACACCTGTTGCAACATATACAGTAAATACTCATTTTCATATTTGGCATGTAATACTGTAATGTATTTGTTGCTTGTGTTTGGCTTTGACCCAATTTTTGATGTGGTTCTTATATGTCAACCACTGCCACATTCATGTTGTGAAAATTAAACTTCCAAGCACGGTGAATATTGTTTAATCTAAAAATGTAATGCTGGCTGCAGACACAAGCCTGTCCAAATTTGTCTTATTTCACACTCCTCACACTCATTTTATCTGGTCCTGTTGCAGTCTAAGACAATTTCCTCTGAGGTTCAAGCCGTGATTCCTCAAGTATTAGAAGCTGACACTGAGTTCACTTCAAAAGACACTGGCTTTGATTTCTCTACATGTAGAAGTGGTCTGCTTGGGTTTGGAATGTGCTTTCTTTCATTAGCATCTCTCCAAAAAAATCAATAAAAATAATAGCAGAAGTCTAATGAATAGATTAAACTGTGTGATTATCTGCTATAACATAAGCCGCTAACGTGACGATGCCTGGCTAATTAGTTATGTACAGAGGTAACCTGCATTTCTTCCAAGGTAAGCTAACTACGTTTTTATGTGGGTCACTGGTTGCATTACAGTATGTAAGTGCCTTTGTACTTCAACAGGAAATGAAACTGTGGGATTTATGAATGTCATTATGTGAGGAAGCTGAAAACATAAACAGAAAACGCCGCTCTTGTCATTTACAATCACCGCTAATTAATGTCCTCTCTTATCCCACACTGCATCCTCAATAGGTTGCTTTCTCACTCAGACCCTCAAAAAGGTCATTGAGGTCGGTTTTAACTACCCCCACCCCCCACATTAAATGAACCAAATGAGGTGGAATGGAAACGGAAATTGGGATGCTACTGGACCATCTGTGCTGACCGCTCTGAATTTGCCATGTCAGCGTAGTTAGTATGAAATCAGATATCACTGGTTATGGCTGAATCTGACCTTAAATCAGGCTTAAAGGTGCGTCATGCCCCAAACATCAGGTCGGTCTCCCTCTCTTCCTCACCCTCGCTTTAGAGTATGACCTCACCATAAGGAGAGAGGCTTTTTCCAGCTGTCGCCAATGTTTTCTACACATGCCTCCTTGCTCCCTCTGTCCTCGTTTTTCATCTGCTCTATACTCCACACTGCTCCACTCTGTTTCTCCTCTTCTCTGTCTCCCTCTTTTCCCTCCTCAATCCCTCTTCTTTCACAGGTTTTGGTGGAGCCACAGGTTTACTTCTCTCCTTAATTCCCTGACTCCCTCTCCCCCTCTCTCTCATTTTCGTTCTTGTAAATGATTTTTATTTTATTAAGTAATCTGGGAGAAAATTCCAGCCAATCCATTTAATGTTTCATGAATGTTTATGTTCTCCTTGTCTTCCTTAAAAGGTTTTTAAAGGAGTCATTTTGGGGACAAAGAGATGCTCCTGCTGTCTGTGACGGTTGTCTCCACTTTGTATGTTTGTCCAGGATTTTGAGGGAGCATTTAGGGGAGAAGGAGGTGCAGCTTTCCTTAACGTTTGATGCTGTGGACGAGACTGACCTGGCCAACTACACCTGTTACGTGGAGAACCACATAGGGAAGCGCAGCGGGAGTGCTATACTGCAGAAAAAAGGTAGTTTACTCTCTTTGTCTTTCTCTCCCTTCCTCCAATTGTTGTTAGATAGAAGTCCATCAAATATAAAGAAAACCAGCCATCATATTAATAATCTCATTACTGTCGCTTTTCTTTGAACAATACTTGTGGGTGAGTAACAGATAAAATATAATAATAACCACTTAAAGCGTACATTTCTCATAAAAAAAACATATGGTTCAAATTTGTCTCTAGAAACCAACATCATCAACAACATCACATCATCCAAAAATGTGTTTATATTATTCACTTACGCCCAAATACTTACACCACTCTCACGTGTATGCGTGAGAGCCATGGATGCAATCATGACCTATCAGCAGGTGGAAAAAACTAGGCTGGCTCCCTCTAGTGTTCAACAATTTGCCTATCAGCACCAGTCCACTAATTAGCACATTGTGAAAGTGAAATTGACAAGTCACTCGACATAGCTACTGGTCACAAGAAAAAAGTCAGGCTACATCCTTACTACAGAATATTTGTTTTAAAACAGAAAAACTTTGCTACATTTAAATCAAATCCATTTTTGTTTTAAAACTCCGGCGTAGCATATTAGTGTGGACAGGCGAAAATGGAAGACTTTGGAAAGGATGACACAGACACTCACATTTTGCTTCGTAGTTATGGCTTAGGTCAATCATGGCGTATCTTTCGCTGATTCGTCAGGCTCCTATCACATGACCTTTGTACTCATGTGTTACTTTCAGTAACAGTTCCACCTCATCGTCGGCCGTCGCAAAGCAATCTCTGTTGTGGTTCTTTGCCGTTGCTATTCTCTGTTTGTCTTTAGTAGCACTTCATTCTATTCCTCAACTGCGGTGTAGACAATCTGCTTCCTGTTTACACCGGAACGCGCATGCCCAGTGTTCATGAATGGCAACGCAATTTAGTAATGTTGATGTAAGACTTCAGCCCGTTTTTATATTTCTGCTTGTGTACACGTTAAACAAGCAAGACACAGCTTTTAATTAGTAAGCTTTAGAGGTGTAGCTGTATCTGGGAACTTTAGGCAAAGCTAGGGTAGCTATGCCCCCATGTGGCCAGTCTTTATGCTGTGCTAAGCGAAGCTGTAGCTCATATTATGTAGCTCCATACTTAGCCCAAAGACATGACCGTGGTCTCAATCTAATCTTTTCATGTAACTCTTGGCAAGAAATCAATCAATCAAGTATATTTCCTAAAATCTTAAACATTTCATCTAATCATGTTAAACATGAAGTAAAGTAAAACATCATTTCTATTCATAGATAATTTACTGTCAAGCAGACAAGAAAACAAGTAGTCAAGTTCTGGATTTAAAGCTTCCACAGTACATTGTCCCAAAAGCAGTCCTTTATTTTTTTCCCCTGACTTGCTAAAAATAAAACCGTATCTGCTCTAGTTACCTGGGACGTATTTGATTTCACTTTAAGATTCTGTTAACAAGGAATACCCCTCAAGCTCAGGAGCTGATGCTACTTTTATGACTCAGTAAATATTTGTGGATGTAAACAGCTTCTGACATAATTAAGACTAAAGGTGTGCTGTGATCAAGAAGAATTTGGGTAGCTGCTCTTAAACAGCTGACAGAAAGAAAATAGTCCCACATATATAGACTCTCCTACAGGCCAACAGAAAATACAACTGAAAAGATTTAACAGTATTGAACACACTGTTTGATTGACAGCTGATTTCCAGAAAGTGTGCTGAAAAAAAAAACACCACAGCAAAGAGTGCTGAGCAACACAGATGGAGACAAAATAAAAAACACAGGATCTCATGGTTACCGCTTTAAATATTCAGCTGAAAAATGCATGAGGGCACAGTTCCCTTTGTAAAACATTTGCAGCAGTCCTGCGGTATCTTGCTTTCCATCCGATGAACAGAGAGAACGGGCCTGGTTGAGTCAGAGGCCAGAACCCAGAGAAGCCCAGTGAGACAAAGAGAAAGAGAATAGCCGAACGGCGCTGGAGGAGGAGACGAATTGTCTTTGTTACCTCAAATCTCGGTGGAAGAGAGAGCCGCATGAATGCCCGCTATATGAAATAAATGTATGTAATGCAGAAAAGCAGGGACAGGGAGAATTGGGGGAATGCGGAAAGAGATAAACAGGCACAGAGACAGCGGGAGACAGAACGAGGCAAGAAAATTGAGAACAAGGAAGAAATAATATGCGGACCGAGAGATAAAGATGGGGAAGGTGAGGGGTGTACGAGGAAATCGGGAGAGGCAAAGTGAAGAGAAAAAGAGAAAAGAAGAGACATTGGGAGAGAGAGGAGGACTAAAAACAGGTCTGTCTCTCTCCCTGCCTGACTCGTGCTGAATGCCCTGGGTGTCACATCTATCTTACTATACTTAACTAGCACCCTAGGGACTCTCACATACAAGCACATCACACACACAGACACACACACACACACAGGAACACAGAGACACACGCCTCCAGAGGGGGTCAGGATGGGAAATGTAGGGTCGTCATTACTTCACACTGTAATTACCTGGATGAACAGGAAACGGTGTGTGTGTGTGTGTGTGTGTGTGTGTGTGTGTGTGTGTGTGTGTGTGTGTGTGTGTGTGTGTGTGTGTGTGTGTGTGTGTGTGTGTGTGTGTGTGTGTGTGTGTGTGTGTGTGTGTGTGTGTGTGTGGGTACGAAGATTTACACTAAAGCAAAAGGCTGCATTGCTTTGCAGCATATTCTTCTTATGAGTGTGATCAGACCTGATGCATATACACAGAAACGCACACCCTCCCCTCATGGGAGGCATTAAGTGTAATGGGTTTGTTTAAAAGCACGGTCGTGTATTTCAGGCAGCGCACTTTACCATACACACATGCAGAGTAAAGGAGTGGACTACTCGAGAAGCTAGAACTTCAAACAGGGTATGCTGAAAGTATCCCTGTCAGCCCTGCCAACAGCAGCAGAGTGTTTTACATTTACATTTATTCATTTAGCTGACGCTTTTATCCAGAGCGACTCACAATTGCTATACATGTCAGAGGTCGCGCGCCTCTGGAGCAACGATGGGTTAAGCGTCACGCTCAGGGACACATGGCGGATGGGTCTCTCACACCAAAGGCATATTTGTTATCCATTGTGCCATCGCCACCTCCGTGTGTAGGTGCTCTATCAGATTCAAATGAGATCTCCTTAACCCTTTGACGCCAGAATTTATTACTTTTTTTTTCATTTGCTTTCAAGGCTGAAGCTAAATTAAGTGGAGATTGTTAATTTGCCTATAGAACGTGGAAAAGATATGAATTCAGGTATGATGTAGGTATGATGCAAATTAGCGACAACAGGCATAAACGAGAAAGCAGGCATTGGGATTGGGGGAATACATATGCTATCTCGGCTGCAGTCTGAATGGAAGTGTTGTGTTGTGAATCGCGACAATTAGCGTAAAGGGGTTAAAATCTCGCAAAATATGCGCAAGTCCTCTTTAGGATGTCCGTGTACTGTATGTGTTGTGTGCCTACCTGCTTCCTTTTGATTCAAGTGGATTTTGAACGTCATTCTAAAACACACTCGTGTCTTCCTTCTCCTTCATGTCTCTTTATCATACCTTTCTTTTTCCTGCCTCCCGTTCCCTCCCATTTATTTGAGTATTGGCACAGAGCACGTACAATACAGCACAGTATTGGGTTTCAGCAACTTTTGTACAATCCACATCTCAATTGTCCTAAAGCTTAAAACCCCTCCGTATCTGCTTCTCCTTATCTACATCTCCTGCTCTGTGATCAGAAAAGATTTACAGGATATAATAGGAGGAGATAATAGCTTTTACCTAAGAGTCCCCATTCACCACCTGCAGCACAGTTTCAGTGCAATTATTCTGTCTATGTACAAAGTAGATGAGCAATTCAGCAGGCACCATGATTTAGTGTTTTATTTGGGCAAACTTTATGTTATTATCCTCCTTAAAACACCAGTGTATTACAGATGCTAAGAGAGAGCCAGCTGAAGAGGATTCATTATGACAAAAACTCCACTGTCCTTGCGTGATTTTGAGAGAAAGTGTAGGGATATTTTCAAATATATTTAAAACATTGAGCAATAAATGGCATTCCTCCTAAAATGTGTTAATTTTGGATCAGCCAACTCGGCGCAGAAACCAGTGCCTCAACAGACAAGACAATTAGGATAGGTTCTGGGGTGATGAGGTAGTAACAACAAAGCGCGACTTCAGAAGAAGACGCAATAGCATATGTAAATTTCTCTTATCAGCAGGGAATGCTTATTTAAATATTTGTCAAAGCGTGCTGTACTTTCTTACTATTTATTCTTACTATTTAGTTTACTCCTAGTTGGCTAGTGGCCAATTATCAAATATTACAGTCCACCTACATATACTATATCTGCACTAATCAGTGTTTTATATTAACAATGGGTTACATGTCTATGTGTAATGTAAAACGTTCACCTGTAGTGATGGACCTGCAGAGAATTTTCACCCAACTCTGCTGTATGGAGCTTTTTAGCATCTTTCAGCACAATGTTTTGGTTTTATACTTCAGAGCTTTACTGGTTGGTTCAAATTTGCCAGAACAACTTTATAAGATCAATGTTATGTTTACAGTTTGTTTTGCTGCCATAAAAGGTGGCCAAAAAAATCTGTTACTGCTGCTTTAAATCAGGCAGGCACTGGCATTATGGGGACACAGTTAATGTTTTGCTGCGTGTTCTCACCACGTCAAAGTTCACTTCAACCACCAAATTTGCGGAGTAGGCCAGAGGCGTCCTGTGTATTTTTAATGCAGAATTATTAGGCTGATTTGAGTATACTACATCACTAATGTCGCTGACTGAATCACTAGCTTTTAGCAGTGGAGCAGTGTTGATTGAAAGCTCTGTTGTCAGCTCAGTCATGATACACAGATGTTCCTGTGTGGTAAAAAGCTTATTGAAAGACTACAACAGTCACAGGCAGTCATGATGTGATATCTCTTTTGGAGACAGGTGGTTGTTGACAATTTAACCAAATAAACTGTGCTGAAATGGGCCAGCTTTTGTGCTGAGATGAACAAAACTGTTATAGCTACAACAGACTGAACCTCAAGTTTAAGAGACTGAACTAAGTGATGTATTGAACAGTCATGCGTTAAAACTATGTACAAAGTCACAGACTATTAACCTTAGAATTGAACAAAACCATTCAAATGAGCAACGTCCTTTGTAATTTCCACATCTTAGACAGGCTACTTTTTTTTAAAAGTTCACTAACTGGGCTAACCAGACTGTTAAGGTGCCTCCAGGCCTGAAGCCTTGAAACTAATAGGGTCACATTCAGGCCCCCACAACATGACAACCTAAACAAAGCACAAGTTATCCTAAGTTAGCACAAGTTATCAAAGCTTGATTTCATGCACTGTGTGTGTGATTGAATTAGGGTGTGCTTTCACCCTGCAATGACCCAAGGTAATGGGCTGATGCGTCAATGTTGCACGCATGCACTCATACAGGCGCACACACCTACAGTACACACACCATACACATCCACTTATCGTAACTGACAGAGCAGAAGGAGCTGCCTTCAGCCACCATGACGAGAGTCTTACTAGAAAGAGAAATGGAGGAAGACGGACTGAAAGAGAGGAGGGATAGAGAGAAACAGGACAGACAGGGGACTTGAGAAAAACATGGTTTCTCTGACATCACTCAAAGGTTCCCGAAGTTTTGAGTTTGGGCCTCACCACAGGTTGCAATCTTATTTGCTTTAACTAGAAGCAAAATATAGAGGTTTGGGCAGTGTAGTAAGGACTGAAGGAAGGAAGGGCGATACACCCCAAAACATTCCCCTCGACCCCATTTACACTTCATGCACCTTGGACCAATCGGATAGCTATTGTATCTAATGCCACTTTTGCCAAGCGCAGACACATGAATAAAGGGATCCAAGGGACCCAGGTGCAGAACACATGAAACACAGAAAACTCAAAGGTGAACATGCTTTCATGATGTAGAGGCAGGCTACAGTCCAAAACAAAGAAAAGTCCAAAATAAATCCAAACAAACACAGGCTCAGGAAAACAAAAAGAATCCGAAACATGCACATAGCAAAGAACGAAGATGGCCCCCTGACATTAAAAAAAAGGGAAGACACAGTCTTAAATACACAAGAGAGAGGTGATTAACAATGCACAGGTGAAACCAAGTAGGGAGCAACCAATCACACAGGCGGGAAAAGCAAGCAGGAAGTGAAGTGACCAGAAACAAGATGAGTGGAAAATACCAAAGTAAAACAAGAAAGAGAGCGTTTTGTGTTTAATTAAGGCTTTTTCTGGAGCTTTTTCATTCATCGTGGCTCTGTCTTCTGCAGAACTGTGACAACACCAGCTCTAGAGTGACGTCAAAGTCGCATTAATTGTAACCTGAGTGTCCAGACTCAGTGTCCAGACTCAGGTCGCATTTAAAAAGATCCAAACTGGAAAAGTTCCATGTGACTTGGCCTGTTCATAAAAAGATCAGATCTGTGTCACATATGAGTAAAAAAATCTGATTTGGGTGACTTTGGCCTGAAGTCTGAACGTAGCCAAAAAAATCTGAATCAGAATCAGTTTTATTGGCAGTTATGTGTACACATACCAGGAATTTGACTCAGTATTGATTGTACATTGCTCACAATGTACTTACTTATACAATAACACAATAATAAAATCAGATACAGTCTACAGTATAGAGAACAAAGTGCAAAGGATGCAGGAGTAAATTATTATTATCATTATGATTATTATTATTATGTACATGTCGGAGGTGTACGTGATATACAGGTGCACATACACATACATGCATACATGTACACAGTGCGATGGAGCATAGTGCAAAGGATGCTGAAATAATTAAGTATTATGTGCAAGTGTTATGAACTTGAGGTAAGTGGGTTTGGTATTTACAGTATATGCAATATGAAAATATAACAATATGAACAGCTCTGAAATAGAGAATTAGAATGATGAATAAATAATAGGTTGTAGTCAGTAAACAGGTGGCTGAGTAGAGACAGAGTTCTGGGTTATTGCAAAGGAATTGTTCCTGACCCCCCCCTCCAGTCAGAAGTCAGCTGTTCATCAGAGTGATGGCTTGTGGGAAGAAACCGGTCCTGAGACTGTTGGTTTTGGCGTACAGTCCTCTGTAGCGCCGACCAGAGCGGAGAAGCTGGAACAGGTTTCCTGCCCGTTTCCTGACTCTAGAACTGTGTAAGTCCTGGATGGAGGGTTAGGATTAGGGTTTTAAAGAACTTTCAAAGGACTTCATGACTACAGATGTCAGGACAGGCCTGTTGTCATTTACTCCAGAGATGGAGGGTTTTTTGGGGACCGGGATGATTGTGGAGCATTTGAAGCAGGAGGGAAATTCACACATCTCCAGTGATCTGTTGAAGATCTGTGTGAAGATAGGGACCTGCTGGGCTGCAGAAGATTATCAGGTAGGATAGTGACACACTGTCTGGGCCAGGAGCCTTCCTGATCTTCTGCCTCTGGAAGAGCTAGCTCACATCCTCTTCACAGATCATGAGTGTAGGTGAGCGGTCGGAGAGTTGGGGTGACAGCGTGGCAGTGGGGGAAGGTGATTGTTTGAAGATGGTGTTGGAGCGGGGGAGAGGTGTTACTGCAAAGCTGTTTCCTAGCTTTTGAGCGTAGCATATCTTTGGTGCTTTGACCTCTTTAGTCAGTGTTCCTGGCCTGGTTCTACAGGACTTTGTCCCCACTTCTGAAGGCCTCCTCTTTGGTCTGACGAAGCTGCCTGAGTTTCACACTCGTTACAACACGTTTAGCAGATTTCAATTTCTGCCTGTATGTTGGGATAAGATGAACCAGACAGTGATCAGAGAGTCCTAATGCTGCACGGGGAACAGAGCGACAGGCGTCCTTTAATGTTGTGTACCAGTGGTCCAGTATGTTAGTGTCCCTGTTGGGACACCTAATATGCTGTCTGTACTTTGGAAGTTCATGGTTGAGGTTTGATCTATTGAAGTCACCAAGAACAATGGGCAGGGAGTCTGGATGTTTTTTCTCCACGTTAGTTATCTGGTCGGCCAGGTGTATTAATGCCTCACTAGTACAGGCCTGAGGTGGAATGTAAATGGCGACCAGAACAAAAAAGGAAAACTCCCGTGGTGAATATAAAGGTTTACAGATTCTAAATAAAGCGAGGACTGCATGATTTCTTTAATACTGTGACATCTGTACACCAACCTTCATGTATGTAGAGATAGAATCCGCCTCCCTACAATAACAAAACAACACAGAGAATGAGAAAATAGAAAGACAGGAAGTAAATATAGACAAAAGAGAAAGGATTGCCAAAATAAAACAGGAAATAAGAACCCTCAAAACCATGACAACTAACCTCTTCTTGTGCTTTTGGCATGTGTTTTCACGTGGAAAATATTTATCACAAGATCTTCATCAGCTGATGGAGTTTGCTCAGTTGTCATGGTACTGTACATGTTCAAATTTCTTTCAAGTCCCTGCTCACCCACATAGATATTTTTGGTCGTTCCGGACAATTATACATCATTTGGAATCTATGTTGACTGGAGTTTGGCTAGAGGTTGGGAACTTTTCCTAGGTCACTAGGTCCTAGAGGTTTTCCTAGTCACTTCAATAGTGTAGAGAGGTATTTTATTTCAGCTTCTAACTTAAAAGAAACTGCTTCTTAAGGATTTTCAGCATCTCATGATGGTTCCAAAATGAGACAGATGGTACACTGGGAGACGAGCTTTAAGGCTATTTTTATTTCATAATCACTAAAGTGTTTTTGACAAATTGCTTTGGCAACAGATGCTAAATGCACTTCTTACAAAGCCAGTTGGATAAGATGAAAAAGTAAAGGACAAAAAGACGGTAAAGGCTGTTTAATTCAACAAGGTGGTGTCCGTGTCACTATGTTCGTTTGTGAAGAGAGACAAAGAGCATGACAGGGAGGAAAGTTATGAAAAAATCTCATTGAAAATTATTTTATCATATTCCCTTCCCACACACCACCACCGCCATAACCGCTGACTACCCTTTTTATGCCTAATACGTAAAAAGCATGCTTAAAATTCAACGTTCAAATTCTGCTCCCATTTTCCTGTGCACTGATACCAGGAGACGGCAGCAAGTGACTCATTACTAATGGAAAATATCTGAGAAAGATAGATGAAGGAGGGGGTAGTGGCAAAGGGTGGTGGTGGTGTGTGTGTGTGTGTGGTGTGGGGGCGAGAGAGGAACACAGGGGAAGGAGAGAGGGATGGATGGAGGCAGGGGAGTGGAGAGAGAAGCAGAGGTTCCTAAATGTTTCTCATTACTAATGGAAGCAATCTGAGTTCACTTCACTGTAGAGCAAATATTTGGCAATTAGTTAAATTTTACTATTTTTCTTCCCCCCTTGGACCACCAGTCCATCTCTCCCTCCCGCCTTCCGTATCTCTGACTCTGTCACTGTCCCACCTCTTTCTTCTCTATAGTGTCTCTGTGTATTTAGAGGTGGTATGGCAGCTTAGCGTAGAGTTGGAGAGACGTCTACTGGTGAAATGTGGTAACTTCAGAAAGATTATATACTGTAGTGATAAATGAAAAGATACTGTAGGTGCATTGAGGGAGAAGATTTCAAAGAAAAAAATCTATTTCAAGTATATTTTAAGATTCTCAGGTTTTAAATATCCCCCTTAAAGGGGCAGAATTTTTATGATATGATGTAGGCCTATATTATAATATTTATAATGTGGCACAGCACACATTAATTTTGAAAAGTGTTCCAGGTATTAGAATTTTGTTTTGATTTTTAAGTTGCACAAATAAGAAAACACAAAAATCTTAACATGTGTGAGATATAGAAATGTCCAAGATGGCTTATAAAAACATCTCAAGAAAAGAAATATACAATCACATCAAAAATGAAAATGTATCAATGAACAAGAAATCTAAAATTCACAACAAAAACTCCACAGCATCCAGAAGACAATAGAAGAAAAAGATTAAAAATTGAGCATCTGAATAATTAATAATTATACATGTCAACAGCAAAATTAACACACGCACAGTTGCTAATAACAAGTAAAGCATACTGTACAAAAGATGCTAGCAGAAATTAACATAGAATTAAGAGCAAGATAATTTACACGCCTGTGTGGAAAAAAAATGAATAATGAAAAATATCCATTTGTATTAGAAATAGCAAGAACTTTAAAATCACGGAAGATTCACAAATTTTACAACGTAGGCAGCAGCGACAGATGACTATAGATTTCTCTCAGCTCTTGTTTTGGAACTCTTAACATGAGATTTTAACGTTGGTGCAGGCTGTTGTAGCACTATGCTGGGCTGTCAATCAAAGGTTTATCCAGGTGTTTTCCATAACTGCCTTTGAATTTCAATCGAAAAATCACAGGTTGTTCAAAAGAATAAGGTGTCTATTTGAAAAAGCAGCTGGAGTCCAAGCTAAAGTGTGTGTGCCATCACTCACTCTCATTCTCAACGGGCCTCCTCCTACATGGCAGAGTTGGAGTAGCTTTACTGAACACAAGTTACATCTTAAACGCATCCAAAACATAAGAAACAATATTTCTCATCACAAAGCATGATCAGTGCTCTACAACAATGTGTGGTTACAGTTACTTTTTTCCTGTCATTGCTTGAAAAATCAATAAAAACTGGTTTTTAGGATCAAGTGGTTCCAGGAAAAGTCACAAGATGAGTTGGCGAGTATGTGTGTGTGTGTGTGTGTATGCGTGCGTGTGTGTGTGTGTGTGTGTGTGTGTGTGTGTATGTCTGTGTGATAGTAATAGATCATATTTCCCATGGTGTCATTCACCAGCCATGTTCCATTAATCTCCCACACACTCATATTGCCTATGATAGCGCTATCATTCATTCACACACGCACACCACACACACAATCTGAGATCATGTCTGTGTGTGTTTAACATGCTGGTGTGAGGTCATCGGTCTCTCTCAGTCAAAACAACATACTTTGTGTTGGGGCTGACTGACTGTGTGTTCTGCAAACTTATAACATATAGAAGTATAAAATGCTGAAATACACAGGTGGTTCCTCCTTTAATGTCGTTTCCAGTTTGATTCAATGTTACACCATGAGATCAGTACTTGCATCACACAAACCAGCCTGTCTGTGAAAATTGCAGCTGTCAATCTGCTGTCAAGGTGAAGCTGTGCTGTTAAAGTGAGACTGGTACATTTGAAAGGAGGAAGAAAAAGCACATTCTTCGCCTTACAAATGAAATGTTTATTTCACAAGCAATAAAAGCACCCTTGCTCAGGTCATCGAAAGACTTTGCTGCCACAGCCATACTTGGTTAGGTACAACAAGTAGCTTCAGATGGCTAATGTAAGCTAATGTTAATAAGCTAGTAATAAAGATTGGTATTGTTGTGTGACTGACCTCACTGAGTCAGTTTAATGACATCACAACTCTACTTCTTGTATTGTTTCACTCCATTTTAGCTTGTACTATTCTCCTGTGGCCAGTGGCCAAAATTGATTAAAAATTGAAAATTGGTTATTTTTTGAATACACTTGGTAAGTTCTTATGCCTTGACAAGTTTGCTTACTTTACTTATGTCAGCAGAAGGTTGCTAAATGTTTCACTTTGGTTCAACCATATGGAACCAGAAGCCGAAGCTGCACAGAGCTGTGCACAGAGTGGTCTGCTAATTCATAGTTAAACTGGCACTTCTAACAACTCTTACACATTACAGGGAGTCATTTCACTCAGTGTTGACATCAAAATACTGCCTAATGGAGCTTTAATTAAATGTTGTGTGAAATTCATTCAGCCTCTGACCTCAGTGTAGAAGAGTCCAAAGAGAATTGCTACATAAGCAAACAAAATTAGCCCCTAATTAATTAGCTCTTGCCAGCCGGCTTGTTTTTGTGGTTTTACAGAAGTCATCTTCATATGTCTTACAGGCCTGGCATGTGTCTTTTTGTGCCTCAGTAAATTCAGTTCAATTCAGTGTGCTTTATTGGCAGGGATATTAGGCATCTGTGAATATCAATGCTGTTTGTCTGAATGTTTGAGTGAATGAGTTTCTGAGTTTTTGATTTAGAAAATTTACCAATCTGAAGGTAATGAAAGTTTCCATTTTTTTCCTGTTCACTCATTTAGAGTTCAAAGTCTGTCATTTTGGAAAAATATATGATTATTTTGTTTTTTAGCTCACCAGCAGCAACCCTTTGAACAATAACTGATATAAATCTTGTTGATTTATCTTCTCCTCCTCCCCCTGACTGTAGATATGTATCGCCTGGAGTTGGCTGGTGGTCTGGGGGTCATATTGTTGCTGCTGGGAGTCCTGACAGCACTTTATAAGTGTTACAATCTGGAGATCATGCTCTGCTACAGGAGACACTTTGGCAGTGATGAAACCGAAGATGGTAAGCCTATTGGTGTACTCACGTTGCACACTACAGGACAATAACACAACAGCAGTGTCCGGACAGGTGACTCACAACAGAATCAGAGCTTGCATCAACATGCATGTTGAAGCAGGAAGAGCAGAGAACTACAAGCATGAAAGACAGCAGCGAGAGAAGAGGGGATACAGTTGAAGAGGTTTCTGCAAAATGTTCATGTTACCAACTTGTTGCTGTACTCACAGCAACAACGCACACTCTGTAATGACTGTGCGTGAGTGAAAAGACATTAGTAAGTTAAACAGTAATTATTAAGTAGAAACATGTTGGTGAAGCAATAAAAAGCACAAAAGATACAATTGAATCCAATCAAGTGTACACTCAGTCAAAGAAAGCAATTAACAAAAAATTAGAAACAAAGTTAATTAACTTTTGTTTTCTCAATCGATTGGGTGATGTTTTTCTTTGGTCATCAGTTGATGGGATGACCATGAGCTTTTTTTTGCACAGTAAATTTTAAAAGTAAATAAATGATGCTACATGAAGAAAAGAAAATAGACAAATGTGTAATTTTGTAGCATTGATTGAAAGTATTGATTTCAAATGAAAGACTCAGCCTGCTTTACTGAGCAGGCTGAGCGAAATGGTGACCCCAAGTATCACATCTCTGTAAGCTAAGTATAATATTAGAATCACGACATGAGAGAAAAAGAGAAGTAATAAAAATAAAACGTTATTTTGGGTCTTGACCAGACCAGCACAATGTCTTTATATCGCACTCAGTACAACTGGACTCATTCTGTCTCACTGTCTATCTCTTCACAGATAATAAGGAGTACGATGCCTATCTGTCCTATACTAAAGTGGACCTAGACTCTTTGGGCAGGTCAGTTACCTCTGTATCCACTTACAGTGTTGGGCAAGTTACTCAGAAATTGTAATGTATTACTTGTTACTTATTACTCCTTAAAAAAACCAATGTTCCTTGCATCTTAAGCCGCTTTCACAAAGAGATTCCGCAATAAAAGCGGGAAGAATGTCCACCAATATGCCACATTCGCTCATTTATATTGAACAAAATATTGCGGCGTAATCCCGCAACCGTGCCTTCATGTAGCGCTCCAGCTTTCCGGGTTACCTACACTGAGGAGAAGGGTCCAGCTACAGCCCGCAGACAAACGTGACAGAAGTTGACAGAAGTTGAACTTCCATATGGTTTGTCCCAGAAGCCACCGCGCACAAAACGTGAGGACGTTTATCTCCATAAACCAGCAGCACCAAGAATAGTCTGTACATCACGGGTCGGGTGTATCTTGATTTAGGTTAAAACTTACTGATTATTAATGACAGAATAACAGCGGTACGAACATTAACACTATCGTTCAGCTGTTGCTGAACACGTCTGCTGTGTTGGGGTGCAGTGGTCTGTGTGACTGGACCTGGGGGAGCTTACCGGAGCTAGCTGGCAAACTATTCCTGACAGCCCCGCAAAGTATATTACTCTTACCCTAACCATCACAGGGTGTGTGCCTAAAGTTATTGACTGTATGCATGTCAACATCTCTCCCTCCATCTCCAGTCTTTATTAGTTTTTGGCTAACAGCTGACTTGAATATAAGCTCCTGTGGCGCTGCCATACAGTCACGCATTTATGTCAATGAGGTAATGTTTCTTGGGTTAACTGTAATAATATTACTGTTTTTAAAAAAGTAATCTGTTACACTACTTAGTTACTGGAGAAAGTAATATTATTACAGTAACGGGTTACTGCCCAACACTGTCCACAGATAGGAATTACATTTTTTTTAATTGCTCACATGCATTGGTTAAAAACTGAAGTCACATTGTCATAACTCTTCACAGTCAGTGAAACAGAAGTGTATGTGGACCAAACTGTGAATTGTTTCATTGACCACTTTCTCCAAAATCCATGAGGTCTTTTCTCATTACTGCTCCACAAACTGCAAAACAATGTATAACCGCAGCATATTTTTCAAATGTTAACACACTGTGTCCAAAACTGTTAAAAACACATTCAAAACAGAATGATGGTAAATCATTGCATTTCTGAAGTAACCAGACTGAAATAGACAGAAAACCTAGCAGAATATTTACCTAAGGTTTATGTTTACATAGTTTGCATCTATGTGCGTGGGAAACTATGTGTAGAGTTTTGAACTAAGTATGGTTTTGAACTGCAGTCTGTAAAGCAAATGTGAATGTGTTTTTTTAGCACAGTTGTTTCAGGGGGTTGGTACTTTTATCAGAGATGTGGTCATTGTGGCTCCAGCACCTGTGTTACTGTGGAAACAATTGAGAATAACTGTATTGCAGCATTGAAATTTTAGGAATTAGTTTTTTGTTTTAGCTTTTTATATTTCAAGTCAATTATTATATGCAATGATGTAGAAAAAAACTGCAAAGGATATTGAAGCACATTTCTGATGCATTTCTCTATTACAGTCAATACAATACAGTGAAAGTATATGATTCTTCTGTAATAAAATATTAATTTATGTGAAAAATCATTTAAAGGTCCTCATTTATGTACGCTTTCTTAGTGAGCTGTTGCCAGTGTTGTGGTTGGAGTGAGTTTTTTAGGAGATTAACAGTTTGGCCAAGTTGCATGTTTGTAATGCATGTGTAAAGAGTTTTTTTTTTTTTAATCCCTCAGTGTTAACCAGTGCTTGATAGCAACTGAAAAAGAAACTGTAACATGGTTTTGCATTTGATTTTTCACCTGGAGCCATAAATGTTATTCCCTTCCTCAGCAGGACAAGCAGCGATGAGGAAACGTTTGCTTTGGAGATCCTGCCGGATGTTTTAGAGAAACATTATGGATACAAGCTGTTTATACCAGACAGAGATCTAATACCCAGCAGCAGTAAGTATCCATCCATCTGACTATCTACCTAACCTACACACACACACACACACACACACACACACACACACATCCTGTCTCTGGTATAGCTCCCAACCTCCAAAATTCATCACTCTGTCAGAATAAAAAAGAATGAATACAGATGATTCAAACCGCACATACAGTAAAACACACAGTGTCGCCTCACTTTAGGTATATTTTCATGTTCTCACTTGGTTTTTTTTATGAAACTTACACATGCATCTGTCTTTCTCAGCTCACCCATGTCTTGAGCTCACTTTCACACCCACAAATGCTCACACAGATCGTGTAGCGAGTTTGTGTGCGAGTACACACGCACACAAACAAAACCAAAAAAAACCTACAGAGCTTATCATCATTTCTGGAGTTATGTGTCACTCTTTGTCCACCTGGAGGGGGGAAATATGACTATTATTGCTGTTATTTGTCAATGCTCTGACCTGACAAACACCCATACACATGGAAAGGGGAAACACATCTATCTACTGTATGTATCTATCTATATTTTACTAATAAAGGAAGATAGGTTTTACTTCCCTCTCAATTTACACTGAACATAATGATGAAAAAAATCAAGACTGTTTTGGAGGGCATGAGGAAAGAAGACAGCTACAATGAAATTCGCCAGTATTCTCAGTACACACACACACACACACACACACACACACACACACACACACACACACTCATCCATGATGGTTAGCTCATCTCTGGCCTTACAAACTGCCGGGACAGTGAAAAGAGCACTTATATTGGAATGTAATAAGGTTCATCTGTTTATAACATAAACACACATAAACACACATTTACAAGTCTCTTAAACACACATTCACACGCAAATGCATTAAATATACACATATATCTGTGTCTATGCAAATACAGTATTTACTGCCTTCCTGGTTATCAGTACAATAGGGAGGATCTTTAAAGCTACAGTATCCAATATTTAAATATTAACAATGGACCAAATAACTATGCGCAGTGTAAAATGGGTGGAAGTGATGATAAACTAGCACCGAGTTTTCATCAGACTCCGCAGTGTCCCATCTTTCAGCTGATTGTTTTGGCTGGAACTTAACACACATGGCCCACTCTGACAGCTCTCATCAACTATGGATTCAGCCCAGGACGCTGTTTTTATCGAACAAGCTCTGATAAACCACCAACAAGCAGACAGACAAGTTATTGACCAGCTGGTGGAACATATAGCGAGTGCTATTTTGGATAGGGTTGCACCTAACAATTATTTATTATATAAATAATATGTAATTGAAATGAAATGCCCTAATCAAGCCAATCACTGTAGTTCTGGATATACTGAAGCAGAGCGGTGCACACATCCTTTCTTAAGGTTTCATCAACAAACAGCAGTATCCAAGATATTATAAAATTAATATTTTTTCTTCTAAACCTTTGCTTTATATATTTCTTTTCTTTCTATTTATTAGAAAACTTAGAGACTATGTGCTTCAGGGGACTAAATATGCAATATACTTGTTCATTGCTTTAAAAACATTGTAAAACACATTCAGTTGTCTTAGTTGCACCTGGTTTATTCACCCGAAGTGTCAAACTAATGCATGGAACCATTAGACCACCAGAACCATTAACTACTTTCTGCCCAATTCACATTTTAGCTTGTCCAAAAAATGTCTTAAAAAAGAATGCAGTTGCTAAAATAACTTCATACTGTGACTAGAAAGTAACAAACAAATGTGTGTTCTTCACATTATTTAACATTTCTGCTTAAAATACATGAATAAATTTACTTATTTAATATGGTTCATCATTCATCGGCATACACAGCTGCCTGCCCTTAGCCAAAATTATGCCTCCTCCTAACACACACTCAAGACAAACACAAATAAAAATGCATCCTGATAACAGATGATAAAGGCATTTTTCCTCCAAAAATGAGGCTTTCGCCCTGAAAACATCCAGAAAACAAATGTCCACTCTACATAACTACAAACATAACTATGTGTAAGCTGCGTATGAACTAAAGGTTAGGTAGTGTGAATCACAGAGACAGAGAGAGGTGCCTTGGCAAGGTGCCTTGCCAATGCCATTGACAGAGCGACACGATGATGCAACCTAAAATACACAATTCAATTGTCCACTCCATTAGCCCTCCGAAATTAACAAGAGAGCGAGAAATAAACAACGGGAACTGAAAGAGGTGGGGACGGGGTCATTGGTTTGTGTTATTTCATTAATTGATTTACATAATCCTCAAAAGTAGCGAGCGGGAAGAGGAAGTGAAGGGCAGGAGAGAGGAGGGGAGGTTAAGAGTGAGGAAAAGAGAGATAAAGATAAAGAGAGAGCTGGGAAACGAAAACCACAGAAGAGAAAGAAAGAAAATTTTGGGATGTTCTATACTATTTGTGCCCCTCAAATTGAGCGTGAAATTGCAATGTGTTGCTGGAGAGTCTCTGTCATTAATTTAGTTAGCAAGTGAAGAGATGGTGAAGGAGAGAGACTGAAGAGAGAGGGGAATCTGTTGTTCACAGAACACACAGCTTTCAGACGCTTTCTGTAACCACAATTTTGAGAAATAATGAGCAATTTTGGCGAGGCACGTTCCAAAAATCATTGAGTCACAAACAAGTAATAGCAAATGGGTTTACACTGGGCCTGGTACTAGGCAGCAGCCCCACAGTGAGGATAAAAAGAAGCATTTTATACTGTGGTGAACTCTTCTGGCTCTATATTGACTTTTATATATATATACATATTGACACATTCAGTTGCTCTACCTCTGATTTGATCACTTTTCACATCTCATCACCAACTTCACATTCCCCTCCCAGTAAAAGCTGATGGTGGTGAATCAGCATGACTTGGATGCCAATTTAATTGTGCTGTTTCACAGCCAAAACTCTTGCATAAGCGTTTCTGTCACTGTACTGTAAACTCTTGTCAGTCATTCCAGTCATTTATGAACAAAATGAGTTGAAGTTTGCCGCTAGCAAAAAGAAGGCAGATACTGTATAGGCAGGTTTTCCTGTCACACTAATGTTGACCCCTTGACGCCGATTGTCGCAAATTCACATCACACCTCTTCCTTGCAGACTGCAAGCCTAGATAGCACATGGATTCCCCCAATGCCTGTTGGTGCATATTCGATACGTACCTAGGAACCTTTTGCAGGTCCTGGTTTCTCGTTTATGCCTGTTGTCGCTAATTTGCATCATGTCTAATCATACCAGAATTTATATCTTTAACAATCTTCACTTAATTTAACATCATCTTGAAAGAATAAAAACACAAAATTATTATTTTTTATTTTTTAATAGTAAAAAATCCAGGTGTCAACAGGTTAAATATCTTGTTTCTTTACCTGTAACACCTGTTATTCTCAAACTCCGGCACAGACAAATGCACAACTAGATGAACAGTTCAACATTTTCAGAAATATATTTATTCACATTCTTTCCAAGTCAGATATAGAGATCAACACCACTCTCATACCGTGTCATCTGTGAGGCAATTAGCCTAGCTTACCATATTTCCCAGAATGTTGAGCTATTGCTTTAAAAAGCCGCTAAGCTAAGCTGGTCAAATACTGGATGTAGGAAAGTTTTTTTGGACTAAGCAAATGTCAAAACAATCCTGTTCAAAATTTTGAGATATATACTTTTTTGCTTTTCTTTCCCCAAAGTGAGAAGAAAGGATTAATATCAACTTAATTTTTGTGCATTCACCAAGCTAAAGATGTATTAGGCAAGCTTAGCAAAAAACACTAAAGCTGTCTCATTTACCCGACTTGCCACCTTCACTGTATTGAAGTTGTACTGTTCACTGCACCCAGCTGTTGTTTGCCAGGAAGCAGATACTTAAATACATTTCCCCAATAACAATAAATTGAACACTGAATGTACAGGTTAAAAAAAATAAGACATGAGGTCCTTTGTTAGTCCTTTAGAGGTGCTGATAGGTGTATTTTTTCAATTTGGACAGAGCCAGTATAGCTTTTCCCCCTTTAGCTTTTATGATAAGCTAGGCTAACCACATTCTGACTCCACCTGCATGATTAACACACAGATATGAGCTTCATATTAATCGTCTCATGTCAAGCAAGGAAGCATATTCTCCCAACATTATTAAACTATTCCATCAATGGACAATATTAAGAGCAAAAGGTAACTTTGTTACCTTGCTTCCTGCTTCAACCCTGTTTTTATCTTGCCACAGTAATTCTTTACACAAAACTGGGGAAAAACAGCATTATTGACAATAATGAGAAAACATTCACTTCACTGATCTTCACCTCATAAAATTTTCTTTTAGCTTTGCCATTAGACATGTGTCTCTCTCTCCCAGCCTACATTGAGGACTTGGCTCGTAGCGTGGAACAGAGCAGACGTTTGATCATCGTTTTGACTCCAGAGTTTGTCGCCAAAAGAGGGTGGAGCATCTTTCAGATAGAGACACGCCTCCACTCCATGCTGGTTACTGGGGAGATCAAGGTATGCTTCGCGAGCTCAACAGGACAAACAACAATCTGAGAGACAGACAAACGTGTCATCACCTTTTCCATTAATAATCTTCGAGGAAGTGCTTAAGTTGTTTGCACAGTAAGGAGAGTTGATTGAAGAGTTGCTCTACTTAGCGATTTCTCCCTTCTCTTCTTAAACACCTCTGCCTGCATGTTTCTGTGTCCAGGTGATCATGATAGAGTGTGCAGACCTAAAGAATGTCATCAACTACCAAGAGGTGGAAGCACTTAAACACACAATCAAGGTATACAGAGAAAGGGGTGAATAGAGGGAGGCGGGGAAGAAGGGTGTGATCTGAAGGGTGTCATTTGACACCAGAGCCGCTCAGAAAGCTCTTCTCTTCTCCACAGGTCTTATCCATCATCAAGTGGAGGGGCCCTAAGAGCAATGAGCTGTCATCTAAGTTTTGGAAACAGGTGGTTTATGAGATGCCCGCTAAACGCAGAGAGACGTTGTCCAGACGCCAGGTATATTTTTTTTCCAATAGGTTTTGCAATTTTTACAGTCATGTACTCACTGGATTTTAATTAGTTTGGTAAACGCAGCCCGTCTTAAAGAATATGTACTGAAACCCTGTTCCCTCTAGTCACGGACCTGCACATACAGTGTATAGCTACAGGTGTAAATGCAGAAAAAAAACACGATATAAATCCAGGTGCCTTCAAAAACTATCTAAGTCGGCATATTTGCTTATGCTCCCCTGGGGTGCATACATTCACCACAAACAGATGGCCTTTGAAGTGTCTGCTAAATACAGGTAATGTATGAAAATTGAAATCACAATGGGGAAAATGTGTACATGTTTACCATGTGTTAACACCTCAGGTGATGTGTGCCCTGATTATCAAAAACATTTTCACCTGCTGCTTGATACTGGAAAATTATCATTGAGAAACAAATAGAGTGAACCTATAGTCCCCTCCAAAAGTATTGGAACCGTAAGGCAAATTCCTCTGTTTTTGTTGTTCACTGAAGACATTTTGGTTTAAGATCAAAAGATGAGTATGAGACAGGAGTTCAGATGTTCAGCTCTCATTTTGTGGTATTCACATCTAGATGTGTTAAACAAAAATACATACCACCGTTTGTATTAGACCACAGTATTCTTAGGTGAGCAAAAGTAATGGAACAAATAATCTTAAAGTAAATAACATTTAATATTTGGCATAACCCTTGCTTGCAATAACTGCCTCAAGCCTGCGACCCAGCGACCTCACCAAACTGTTGCATTCTTCATTTGTGATGATATTCCAGGCTTTTACTGCAGCTTCTTTCAGTTGTTTGTTTCAGCGTGTTTCTCCCTTCAGTCTCCTCTTAAGGAGGTGAAATGCATGATCTATAGGGTCAAGGTCAGGTGATTGGCCAGTCTAAAACCTTCCTCTTTTGCCCCCTGATGAGTCCTTTCTTTTGTTGGCAGTGTGCTTTGGGTCATTGTCCTGCTGCGTGATAAACTTCCTCCCGATTAGTTTCAATGCATTTCTCCGTAAATTGGCAGACAAAATGTTTCTGTACACTTCTGAATTGATTCTGCTGCTGCCATCATCAGTTACATCAGCAATAAATATTAATGAGCCTGTTCCAGAAGCAGCCATGCACGCCCAAGCCATGACATTACCTCCACCATGCTTCACAGACGAGTTTGTATGCTTCAGATCACTTCCTTTTTTTCTCCACACTTTGGCCTTTCCATCACTTTGGTAGAGATTAATCTTGGTCTCATCAGTCCATAGGATTGTGTTGCAGAACATTTGTGGCTCATCTTTGTACTTCTTTGCAAATTTCAATTTGGCCTTCCGATTCTTACTGCTGATGAGTTGTTTGCATCTTGTGGTGTGGCCTCTATATTTCTACTCTGGTGGCGTCACTGGTAACTGGTGATGTCACATGTCGCTGGTGATGTCACTTCCTAATGTTTTGGGGGTTTTCCTTCACAGCTCTCACGATATTTCTGTCATCAACTGCTGTTGTTTTCCTTGGCTGACCTGTACGACGTCTGTTGCTCAGTACACCAGTAGTTTCTTTCTTTTTCAGGACATTCCAAATTGTTGGTCTTGCTGTGCCCAATGTTTGTCCACTGGCTCTGGTTGATTTTCCTTCTTTTCTCAGCTTGACAATGGCTTGCCCAGTTTTGCTCACTTGAAAAATGGGTGGGTTCAAACAAAGGGTGGTATGTCCTGAGTTGTGTAACATATCTAGATGTGAAAACCACAAAATGAGAGCTGAACTTCTGAACTCTTGTCTCATACTCCTCTTTTGTTCTTAAACACAAATGTCTTTGCATTTCTGTTCCAATACCTTAGGTGGGGAATGAACATAACTGCCACAGATGTGATAGTGTCTTAATGTCCTTCAGTCAAACTTTGTTATGTCTACTTTTTTAGTTTTGTTCATTAGGCCAGCTGAAAACAGTGTCATTCAAACCAGCATAGTGCCATAAAACAACTCCTAATTTCTGGGCTTTGTGAGTTTAAGTAGATAGACACTGACAGTCTACAGTTTTTCATGCTTGGAAACTCTGGTATAACCCAGTGAATCTATGAACTGGTGAAAAGCCTCTTTAATTTATGGGCCAAGGAACACACTTCCTACCTTCTTGAAAAATTGCACATTACACTGAAGAATTCAAGCCATCCATCATGCTCAGCAACATGCACTGAATGGCAAGCAGGTGTGTGACCCCTCAACACCACCAAAATCTCCAACCTAACAAGATGACATTTTTGTGGACTGCCTGAAACCATGTGACTTTTGTTTACTTGTCCTAGTTCACTTGTAATTGGACAGTGTCAAGCTAAATGAACCAAATACATAAATGCAACAAAGCAAAATGGTTCAGACCAAAGGAAAAAAAACACAGGCTGAGCTCTTAGTCATATCGCCCAGTGTCATTTTCTATACACATAAAATTACCTGCACTAATATCTGGTGTGCCATAAACTGTGTAGCAACTGGTGCACTTCAAGTGAAACGTGTCTCACGGCCGGGGGCGGAGCTAGATTCTCAGCACAGTGGGGGCGGAGCTTCGTCGTGGGCCCACCTGCTACAAAGTCATATTAACCAAGTTTATATGGCACTAGACTCACTCTTAGACTCGCACTGAAGTCCCGTGGGAACTCAGCTTTTGCCGGAAAAAGGTAAATAGCAGTAGCCTATGCAGGTGAGAGGAGCGTAGTGTGTGAAGAGTGATGATCGGAGTTGCTCACAAGTGAAGAAGAAATGGTTTGCGTTTATGCCGTTCCGAATTGTGGCAAAATACAAGCACTTAAATTTAAATTGCCCGGAGTTCTCCTTTAAAATAACTGTCCACAAATGTGGACATCATGCATGAAAGGGCTAGTCAAATCTTTTAACATATACTCCAAGACTTTTCCTATCACTGCATTAATTTCTACATTATGACAACTCAAACGTGTATACATCTGGTGGGTGTTGATGGCGCAGTGCATTAGACACATGCCTTTGGTGTGGGAGACCTGGGTCTCTTCCCACTGTGACACATCCACCAATGTGTCCCTTAGCAAGACACCTAACACCTAGTTGCTCCAGAGGCGTGTGACCTCTGAGATATCTAGCAAATGTAAGTTGCTTTGGATAAAAGCGGCAGCTAAATGACTGATTATTATTATTACATCTGCACAGTATATAACAATATATAATTGTGTTTCTCTGGTAACAGGTAATGGATTCTGGTGAACAGGGTCTCTTTGGTGACCTACAGACCACCGTCTCCACCATTGCAATGACAACAACTTCAGCCTCCTTGGGACCCCCTAATGAGAGTCGCCATGGACATCATCAGGTCAGCTGTTGCATGTATATTATTTCAATCTGATGTTATTTAGGCTTGGTGTTTCTAAAACCTGGGGTGTCAGATGGGCCCCAGTGCAAGATTTTTTACACACACACACACGGATGCACAAGTGCACATACACAGTATTACAGACAAATATCATATAACGACATAAAATGAGACAAACTTATATAGAAAGTTTTTTAAAACCAAAATAATGTAATTTCCTTACTGGTCCAGAAAAGTCACATTCTGTAAACTTCTGGAATACTGTAAGAATATGAATAGGCTAGGGCTGAAGAACCAATAGGTAATCATTTTAACATTTAAAATTGCATGAGTCACACTACTAATTTGAACATGTTGGTGGCAATTCTGAAAACATCCACCAACCTTACAAAAAAAGTCAAATCCCCAACTGTGTATCTGAAAATGAAGTCAGTTTTCACAGTTCATCCAAGTCTGATAATCTCTTTGGAATGTCGCCATTAAGAACATAAGGTTTAATTGCCTCTTGGAATAATATTTGAGGTGATAAAAGTTAACAGAAAGTCATGTTTTCTCACCACAGGTTGCCTTGGCGACAGAGATTCCAGACTACAACCAGATGACCTTGCCGCTGGGAGGCAGTCACACTGCTACAGCGGCCCAGATGAGGCATTTCTGCCGCAGCTACGAGTTCCAGCTTCCCCCGCAGCCTTCCTCACTGTCGCCTCCCCTCCCACCTCCCTCCACCGTGCAGTTTTCCACTCTGGGTCCTGGAGGGCGCCACGTCTATTGCAATATCCCTATGACACTGCTGAATGGACAGGTGGGAGAAAAGACAGGACCCCTTTTTTAGTTTTTTTTTCTATAGCATCCAACATCTGCACAGTGTATCCTTTTTTGAATTTCCATGCTGTTGCTTGTGTGCATGAGTTTTATCACATTGAAAATAAAAACCCTCTTTTCTCCCCAGGGGTTCAGAGCAGTTCACTGGGGAACAAGAGGTCTGTTTGGATAAAAGGAAATGTAGAAAGAAAATTGTAAATTCATAATATCCAACCTATACTGTGTATTTATTTAAACAGACTGGGAAATAGCTCTCATTTGCAGTATAGTCATATATGAGGCATGGTGCACTATTTGCATGCAATAGTACTGTATATACTGTAGAATGCAGCCCCTGTTTTCTGTTTTTAATGTTAGATGTTGGAGTGTGGAATGGGTGTGGGGGATTTCTGCTAATAACTGCTGTTATTGTTGTTTTTTATCCAGGTGCCTCAGAGCAGTACACTTGGGAAGAAGCCAGAACTCCACCTGAACAGCACCTTCGTACCACTCACCAGCAGAGAACTAAGCTCTGACATCTGGTAGAAGGACTGCTTAACTAGTACTGGATTACAGACCAGTTTACAGACTGCTTTTACAATGGCTTTGGACATGGGGTAGACTGGTCGGTTGACTGGTTTTGATTGGGTTTTTGGACATCTGTACAGCCATGGCTTTCAGAAGGGACTTCTTGCAGACTGCCAGCAGACTAGTTTTGGGCTACTTCATCCCATCAGCCGCAGACTGCTTACAGACGGATGTATTCACGTTATAAAACTGATTGTACGCTGGTTTTGGACCTACCAACTGGTTACAGATTGATACAAACTGACATGTAAGATGACCATTGGAAACATGACTGGTCATACCCATTTGACTGGAGCATAAAGTTTGTAAACAGGTATGGACGTGTGGATGTAATGAACTACAACAGGCAATGAACAGGTCCAGGATACTTAAACAATGAGTAGGTATCCACATACAGGAGTACTTGGAGTAAGAGTATTTGTTGAACAAGCTACCAAGTTGGACTTCAGAGCACAAAAAATACAAAGTATTTTGTAATCGGAGTCTGCTCGCACACCAGCTGTGTACCCGGAAAAACCAGTTGACTTGTCAGCTGCTTAACTTACTAACGTAATCTGGGAAATCTTGGAATGTTAGTTGACCCACCTTGCTGAGTTCTCAGTATATTGATCTACCTGTTGACTAGGTGGCTTGTCAGTAAACGAGGCAGACTTCAAGCAATGATTTTGGAATACCAGTCCACCTTAAAACAACAAGTCAACCTCTTGAAATACAATTCCTGGCTAGCTAGCTAGTTAACTACCCAGTTTGGTTCTTAGAAGCTAAAATGGTTGACTTAAAAGAAATGGAATCCAGCAACAATATCGAAGTGATGCGTGAAGCAATTGCTTAACTTTGTTACTGAGACAGTTAGTTGGTGTATTTGGAAACATAGCTAGTTGTTAAAACTAGAGCTAAAAGGCTAGTAGCTTCTTGAGCTAGGTGGATGCTAAAAGGCACCATGAGACTGCAAACCAGCCGGCTCATCACCTTGTGACCCAGTAATCAGCAACTAGTCAACTCATCAAGAGGTGAACTTGCCAAGAGGTGACCTTCCAACTTCTACCACCAAGCGAAAAGCGAAAAGGACTTGGCTTTTTCTATTTGCATGACCACCCATTTAGATAAAAAAGAATAATCAAATAAACATAGATAAAAGAGTAAATGACACAGTCATTTCTCACAGCCTCTTTTAATATGGAGGAGAATAAACATCTTATGTTGATACAGTATATTTGTTTTCTGTCCGACCATGAAGTAATGATAAAAACTGATAAAGGGAAAAAAGGAGGTATCCCTCCAAAAACATTATTATTTATTTTCTTCTGCTTTATTTAAGAGTTTTATCCTTCTAGAAGGTTGGTGATCATGTTTTGCCAGGCTTTGTTTTTAATGTTTGTTTGTTACAATAATCTCTGTACAGCTTCCATAACTTATGCATAGACCTATACAGTACATGACAGTGATTTGTTCCCTACAATTTCTGTTAATAACCACATTAAGTATGCGCGATCCAGAGCCCTTGTTTCATGGATGTATGGCCAGATGGATGGATGGATGGATGGATGGATGGATGGATCAGTGGAAAGGATGCTCATGGTAGTTCAACCCTGCTCACATGTTTTAAACATGTTACTCTGGCAGAGACCACTACGAGTCAGCCAAAGGGGGCTTCACTGCGTACAAGGCCAGACGCCAAGCTGAACCAGACCACATTCTTCTTTGTGAGCTTTAAGAAACCAGGATTATTACCATAATATTTAAGCAAAGTGAATAATGTTTTGAATTTACACAGAGGTACTGTCATTGTCTTATTAGAACCAATGAATTCTGGATATTTGAGATTGTTTGAGACAATAATTAATTATTTGAGTTGTTATATTCGATGGCAATATACAGTATAGTGGTTGTCTTTTGAGTTCTGCTCATTTCTTTGACTATTTTTGGATATATTGGTTGAAATAATTTAACTGAGAGCAAATAAAAATGATATGAGTTGTTTTATACATTTTGGATGCCTGTCGTCTGACGCAATTGTTATTTCTTATTTCCTCTACTTCTCCTCTACATTCATGTTGTCTGTTTTCATTTTCTCTTTCTTGCTAAGCCAGAGTCTATGCAATCCGCTTCCTTTCATTCAACCAGTGCTGGACTGGGACAAAAAAACGGCCCTGGCATTTTATGCCTAGGTGTCCCACCAAAATCAGTCAGACATCCTTCACCAATACACCACCCTTCCATTTAAGGGCTCAGATTAGGGGTGTGAAGAAACAGTCAGTCCATGAGACATAACACTGCACAAGACTGGGGCCATGACAAGAATATATTTCAATAGGCCTTCTATTTAGGAAAAAAATGTATTGATGAAATAGTTGATAGGGGGCGGCCCTCCCCAGAAGATTTTGAGCATTAAATACTTAATTTCCAGTATTCTGGAGACAGTTTCTGCACCAGGTAAGCACAAAATTCAGGTGGCAGGTGACAATTCAGAATGTTATTGTTTTTAGCTTAAGTTACTTTTTTGGACAACACTGCTTTCTTTTGTATTTACATTGCATTGCTTATTGTGCCATAAACTTTTTTCATCATGTTTTTATTTGTTAATTAAAATTTCTTGGTGCAAGCTATCTTTCAGAACACTTTTTACAAATGCTTTCAAAAAGTGGTGGGTAGCCTACATGTCCCCGGTATGCCAGATTACCAGTCCAGCCTTGCTTTCAACTGTTATTTCCTTGTGCTTTTTCCACACTCCTTTTTAACCTTTATTTGCAATTCAAAGCCTGCATCCTCTTCTCCCACAGTCAACTGGATTTCCTAATAACTGGGGATGTTGGTCTCATTGTAAAACCTTCTGTTCAGACTAAGGGAACTGGACTGAACTCAGGTATAGTGAATTGGAAAGGATCTGAGTCATGTTGAGCTGGGATTGCCAAAGTCTGCAGTGAATGGAAACAAATTAAAGAAGACATTTAAATGATAGAACACTTAAAAAGGCATCTAAGGAGATCAAATCAGTATTAATTAAGCACTAGACAATGTGTAGCCTAATAATAAACTAATAAATAAACATAATGTTTTGCTAAAAAAAATAAGACTTACAGTATCTCACAAAAGTGAGTACACACCTCACATTTTTGTAAATATTTGATTATATATTTTTATGTGACAACACTGAAGAAATGACACTTTGCTACAATGAATAGTAGTGAGTGTAGAGCTTGTATAACAGTGTAAATTTGCTGTCCCCTCAAAATAAAACATTGAACAGCCGTTAATGTCTAAACCACTGACAACACAACACCTCAAAGTGAAAATGTCCAAATTGGGCCATTTTCCTCCCCGGTGTCATGTGACTTGTTAATATTGCTAGGTCTCAGATTTAAATGTTAAATTTGGTGTTATCGCTCTCACACTCCCTCAGACTGGTCACTGCAAGTTCAACATTGCACCTCTTGGCAAAGAACTCTGAGGATCTGAAAAAAAAGAATTGTTGCTCTACATAAAGATGGCCTAGGCCATAAGAAGATTGCCCAGACCCTGAAACTGAGCTGCTGCACGGTGGCTAGGACCACACAGCGATTCAACAGGACAGGTTCCACTCAGAACAGGCCTCGCCATGGTCGACCAAAGAAGTTGAGTCCACGTGCTCAGCTTCTTATCCATAGGTTGTCTTTCGGAAATAGATGTATGAGTGCTGCCAGCATTGCTGCAGAGGTTAAAGGGGTAGGGGGTCAGCCTGTCAGTGCTCAGACCATCCGCTACACACTTAAGCATCTGTGGGGCATCCTCAAACAGAAGGTGGAGGAGCGCAAGGTCTCTAACATCCACCAGCTCTGTGATGTCGTCATGGAGGAGTGGAAGAGGACTCCAGTGGCACCCTGTGAAGCTCCATGTCCAAGAGGGTTAAGGCAGTACTGGAAAATAATGGTCGCCACACAAAATATTGACAATTCGGACAGTTTCACTTATAGGTGTACTCACAGTACTTTACATTGTAGTATCATTTCATCAATGTTGTCACATGAAAATATATAATCAAATATTTACAAAAATGTGAGGGGTGTACTCACTTTTGTGAGATACTGTATTTGCAAATGTGAATTAGTCTGGAATCTCTCAGTTCATTTGTGAAAGGGGCGAAGACCAAAATGCCTCTAGTCACCATTCTATAGACAACTAATCAAAGCAATGAAATGTATGATGTATGCAAGTTGCGGCAGTGCTTGGTTCATTTTCAAGCAAGAAAAAAATGGCCTGGTTCTCAAATGATGGATCAGCAGTGCACTTAATGTGTTTATTCATATTTGATCTGAGATGTGTTGTGTTGCACTGGATAAACCTGTAGACTAGATGCAGATTCAGACCTACAACCAATCAAAGCAGCAAAAGTGGATGAAGGTTTACTAGACATTTGTGGCCACATTCTCTTTAGGGTTACCATGAGATTTGAGTTAAAATTTTTGACAAATTTTAGTTGGATTGCCATGAAGCAGAACACAAAGATATGTCCATCTTGTTGCCTTTATCAGAATACTGGCTTGATTTTATTGCACTATTTAATTTATTGTTATAGGTACAGTATATGTATGCATATGTAGTTATATGAAAGGTACCTGTGTATGTGGATTGCCATAAAAACCTAGACCTATTTATCACTAAAGATCATCTTTGTTATTCACAAACATATTTAGTATCCTTTCAGCAACACATATATGTAAACTCTTACAATTTGGGGTGGTGATTCTGAAGTTTTGAAAATATCAACATATTAGGCAAATGAAACAATACCTACATGTATATTGAGCAAATGTTTCAGCGATAATCAGTTAGGAACAATGAGCATAGTGATAGTAAAAGATAAAAACAATAGAGAAGAAAATCTCATCCAAAGTGAATAGAAAAAGGGGGAAGAAATAGCCAACGCATAGGAGGACAAGGACTGGTGGTTTGGGACCTATATGACTATGTTGGCTATGGATCTGGAGTCTGTTACACCTGGATGCATGTCCTGAAATTGCATTTGCTCTTGAGAAGGTTGTGTCCAAGGTGGATACTTAAGGGCGGCTCCCACGCTTTCTTCCACTTGTGGCTGTAAAACATTCTGCTGTTTTTATGTATGTCCTTTTCTTGTTGTAGCTTACCCAGATGTTTAGAACGCTTGATTGGTCAAGTGTATAAATGGACCAGACAATATTTTTTCAAGGTGGGCTGTTTCGGTTTCATTAGAAAATACAGGGAACAAAAGCACTTATGTTTAGGCGAGGAAATGATTCACAGTTTCAGATACGCGTTGAAAAACACGTAGCTCTGAGAGCTGTGAGTTCCCATATAGAATCATAACACTGAGACTGGAGTACTTCTTTAATATGAGACTTCAGCTTTACTGGGTGGGGTATACTGTATTAGGCAGCAAGTGAACACTGTGTCATCAAAGTTGATGTGTTAGAAGCTGGTTGAGTGAGGAAAAGATTGTGGTTTCAGATACGTGTAGAAAGAAATGTATCTGAAACTGAGTGTTCTCAGTTCCTAAATAGAACTGTGAGAAACTACAGCCAAGCCAGCAGCTTTGATGTAGTTCGGATTGCCTACACTAGATCGCTTTTCTTGTGTTTGGTTGTGAAGTCTCTGGGGTCTACCAACATCTGTCTTAGAGTGTTCTTAGGTTTAAACCCAAGAAGATGCTAAGACAGATACAGATCCAAACACAAGAAAAGCAATCTAATGTATGTGATCCAGTGCAGTGAGGAATACACAGTACATTGGGGAAACTAAACAACTACTACACAAATGCATGGCTCAACACAGAAGGGTATCTGAAGGACAGAGGACACGTCTTTGTGGATCACCAGGTGCACATTTCAGAAAGAGAAGATGGATGGTTTGAAAGAGGTGTCAAGGACGCCATTCACACCCAGGTTGAGAAGCTGTCGCTGAACAGAAGAGGGGGTCTATGACACCACTTATCCCCCACTTACAATGCTGTCCTTTCATCACTTCCCAGGAAACTGAACAAGCATTTCCTCTTGGCCTCAGGTGAAGATGCCAATGGTCATTCGGATGACTGTCGTTACCACAGCCAGGAGCACTAACAAACCAGTGGTATCAACGATCCTAGCTAACAATCCCACAGAAGTTAAATAGCTGAGTTTCCCTGCCAGTCAGTCAGAACTGAATAAGACTCTTGGATGAGGGACAAAAAGTCTTCTAGTATCATCAACCAAATCCAGTTGCCCTTGACCTCAACCTTTACAAGTGAACACTGTGTCATCAAAGCTGATGTGTTAGAAGCAGGAAAAATGTGCAGGCATAAAGGTTTGCGGAACTTAGACAAGGGCCGAATTGTGATGGCTAGATGACTGGGTCAGAGCATCTCCACAACTCTTGTGGGGTGTTCCCTCTCTGCAGTGGTCAGTACCTGTCAAAAGTGGTCCAAGGAAGGAAAAGGAAGAAAAGGTGCCAGAACTGTTGGAATCATTATCTATATAAGTTATCTCATATTTACTCAGTACATGGTAATACATATATGGAAATATATGTATTGTATTTTAATATGAATCCTTGAGTTTGTTCACAGGAAACCTGCAGTGGATGGGTCACAGAGCCAGACACCCAAAGAAGCAAGAACCAAAATAGCTACGGATATGCAGCTGTTTTACATAGTTTCTGGAACATTCTGCACATAACAACATATTTTAATCTAACTGTCTCAATTTCAAGTTCATGTCCTTGTTTATTCCCTTTTCCCATGTAGCAGCAATGTGTA